>CAUYUJ010019071.1:130746-220746 GCA_963575745.1 Prorocentrum cordatum
GGAGTACGCAGGAGAGAGGACAGAACTGCACGGTGGGCCCACGGCCTCCCCCCAGCAGGCCCACGGCCTCTTCGCGGAGCCGGAGCTGAGCGCGCTCCCCGAGGCCTGCGGCGGCCGCTATGGCGCCCTCTGCACGGGCCGCCGCGAGGGTGCGAAGCTGTTCGCGGCCCGCAGGCCTCGAAGCATAGTAAACGCTTGGAATCGCTCGGACGTGTGCATTTTCCAAGGCTGAACAACGACATACACATAAACATCGGAGGTCCACGCGGATTTCTCGGACGGCGCTGCACCCCCTTCCTTGGCGCGCGGAGCGCGCCAGGGGCGGCGCCAGAGGCGCCGCCAGGGGGCCCCAGCGCCGATCCGAGGAATCCGCACGGACCCCCGGGTTTCATGTTTATGTCATTGTTTGGTCCATTATTTTTGTCGGCGAGGACCATCGAGGAGCATCGTGGATCCCTGTTCGAATGGATAAGCGCACGGAGCCGGAAAATACACGGGGGGTGGATGTCCGAGAGATGGCAAGAACGGCATCCGTCGGAGGAGGCAAAGGTTCAGGGAAACGTAACGTAAGATTCGAGTGCGCCGGAACTCGAGTTTGCCGACGCTTCTTGAGCCCGTCCTGAATTCTGACGGTCCAGTTGCCGTGGGATGTCTGCAGCAGTAGATCGGGTCAAATTTCAGATTGGCTCGCGTCATTTTCATGATGGCCCCGTCGGTCCAACCCGAGTCCCGCTACCCGAGTCTTACGTCTCTTCGAACAGTCATACTGCTACCCTTCCCCTGTATTCCCCTTCTTGGGCCTCCTTGAAGGAGGCCCTCGTCGCCACCGCTGGATTCGCTTCGAGGTTAGCACGCATCCCGGAAGAGGTCTGGGGAGTAGCGCTATCAGTACTTTTCTGTTTCCCTAATCCTGAGCGTAGTTATTTAACAAGTCCTGGGGCCTGGCGAGGGCACCGGGAGGCCGAAGACGACCAGGCACCCCCGTGGAAGTTGTTTCAACACCTTGGAGATCTGTTCAACACCTGAGCCTAGAAGAAGACAATGCCGTTATTCCCAACTCTCCATTGGTTGGGTACTCGTTTGGAGTAGAGCACTGGCTGCCCCATCCTCCACTTCTTCTTCTCCTCCTCCTGCCTCTTCCCTTCTCCGTCCTCTCCCTCTCTCCTCCCGCCTGCATCCTGCCTCGTGCCCGCGGCTCGATCGGGTGTCGTCACTTGCGCAGCGGAGGTGCCGTGGTCTCCTGGTAGGTCCAGCGGAGGTGCGTCCGTCTTACGCAGCTCACCATGAGGCCTCGCCGTCACGTGGGGGGCTACGATCTGCGAAACCGTCGCCACTTTCGTGGGCTCCTGGGAGGCCCAGCGACGGTGCGTCTTACGCAGATCACCACAAGACCTCGCCGTCCCCTGGGGGACTGCGATCTGCGAAACCGTCGCCACTTTTGTGGGCTCCTGGGAGGCTCAGCGGAGGTGCGTCTTGCACGGATCACCACGAGACCTCGCCGTCCCCTGGGGGGCTGCGGTCTGCGAAACCGTCGCCATTTTCGTGGGCTCCTGGGAGGCCCAGTGGAGATGCGTCCGTCTTGCGCAGATGACCATGAGACCTCGCCGTCCCCTGGGTGGCTGCGATCTGCAAAACTGTCGCCACTTCCGTGATCTCCTGGAAGGCTCAGCGGAGGTTCGTCTTACGCAGATCACCGCGAGACCTCGCCGTCCCCTGGGGGGCTGCGATCTGTGAAACCGTCGCCACTTTCGTGGGCTCCTGGGAGCCCCAGCGGAGATTTGTTTTACGCAGATCACCAGGGGGCTCGCCGTCCCTTGGGTGGCTGCGATCTGCGAAACCGTCGCCATTTTCGTGAGCTCCTGGAAGACCCAGCAGAGGTGCGTCTTTCGCAGATCACCGCGAGATCTTGTCGTCCCTTGCGGGGCTGCGATCTGTGAACATGTCGCCATTTTCGTGGGCTCCTGGGGGCCCCAGCGGATGTGCGCCTTACGCAGATCACCATGAGACCTCGCCGTTCCCTGGGGGCTGCGATCTGCGAAACCGTCGCCACTTTCGTGGGCTCCTGGGAGGCCCAGCGGAGGTGCGTATTACGCAGATCACCATGCGACCTCGCCGTCCCCCGGGCTGCGAAGCTGTCGCCACTTTCGTGAGCTCCCGGGGCCCCCGGCGGAGATGCGTCGTACGCAGATCACCAGGGGGCCTCGCCGTCCCCTGGGGGACTGCGATCTGCAAAACAGTCGCCACTTTCTTGGGCTCCTGGGAGCCCCAGCTGAAGTGCGTCTTACGCAGATCACCACGAGACCTCGCCGTCTCCTGGCGGGCTGCGATCTCCGAAACTGTCACAACTTTCGTGGGCTCCTGAGAGCCCCAGCAGAGGTGCGTCTTACGCAGACCACCACGAGACTTCGCCGTCTCCTGGCGGGCTGCGATCTCCGAAACTGTCACAACTTTCGTGGACTCCTGAGAGCCCCAGCAGAGGTGCGTCTTACGCAGACCACCTCGAGACTTCGCCGTCCCCTGGAGGGCTGCGATATGCGAATATGACACAGCTTTTGTGGGCTCCTGGGAGGCTCAGCGGAGGTGCGTCTTACGCAGATCGCCACGAGAACCTTGAGGGGCTGCGATCTGCGAAACTGACACCATTGGGAGCCCCAGCGGCCCCATCGGAGGTGCGTCGTACGCGGATCACCACGAGACCTCCTCGCCGTCCCCTGGGGGGGGCTGCGGTCTGCGAAACTATCGGCACTTCCGTCGTGGGCTCCTGGGAGGCCCAGCGGAGGTGTCTCTTACGCAGATCACCATGAGACCTCGCCGTCCCCTTGGGGGCTGCGATCTGCGAAACTGTCGCCACTTTCGGGGGAGTCCTGGGAGCCCCTTGCGGAGGTGCGTCTTGCGCAGATCACCATGAGACCCGCCGTCCCCCGGGGAGTTGCGATCTGGAAACCGTCGCCGCTTTCGCGGGCTCCTGGGAACCCCAGAGGTGCGTCTTACGCAGATCACCATGAGACCTCGCCGTCCCCTAGGGGGCTGCGATCTGCGAAACTGTCGCTGCTTTCGTTGGCTCCTGGGAGGCCCAGCGGAGGCGCGTCTTACGCAGATCTCTATGCAACCTCGCCGTCCTCTTGGGAGCTGGGTTGCGACGTTGGGGGTTCCAGCGGTGCTGCTCCCACGAATTATGTCTCCAATCGTCTCTCCGTTTTGTGTTTCCGCACTCCGTCGTGGCCGCCTTCCTGTCAACGATCTGACTCTTAAGAGCGACGCCGCAGATTTGAACATGTGACTCTGGTCAGACATTATTTGGCGAATCGTTCAAGGGCCCGGCGGATCCTTCAGTGCTCGCTTTTGTATTGCGTGGTTCGATGTATACTCGCCTCTTGTGTACAAAAGGCTGGGTACGTCCCTGGGTAATTTATTTTTATTCGTATTATTCTTCTTCTTCTTCTTCTACTTCCAATTTCAATGCCCTTATTTCTTCCTCAAATTTCTCATCCTCATCCTCCTCGCCCGCCTCTTCTTCCCGGGGAGGGCGGCGCGCGCGCGATTCGCACACCGCGCAGCGCGAAGCGCGAACACGGCGGCCCTTCCCTCTCCCTCTGCTGCTCCCCGCCGCTCTCTTTTTCCCAGCGCCGGCCTCGACGGGCCCAGACATGTTCGCGTCGGGAAACAATCACGACGGATGTGTTTTTGCTTGTTTTCGGCCTATGGGGGCCCTCGCTGGGCCCCAGGAGCGTCAAGCCACGACTCTGAATGAGAAGCCAGTCTTGGGGAAGGGGTCTAGACCTTCGGGGATTCCGTACTGAAAAACAAGACTTCGCTTGTCTGAGGAGTTGTGAATTAGCAACTGGATTGCTGCTTTGCGACAAGTATATCGAAGTGGTTCCTCCGCCTCGAGCCCTCCAGGCGGCGGGACAATAGCTTTTCCTCCTCCTTCTGCCTCCGGCAGGCCGCGAGGTCCGGCCAGCCAGGCGCAGCGCTGTGCTCAGATCTCCGACGCTATGTTCGTTTGTCTCGGTTCCGGCGTTTCTCCTCGGTTTCGGCGTCTCGGGAACTGTGATCGAGCCCCGGGGCCATCAAGAATTGATCCAGGGCGCAAAACTACCCCCGGGGGAAGGTCGGGACCTCCTTGGGCCGCGCATTCCAAGAAGCACATCGCCAGATGTCGGGCAAGAAAGCGCACCCCCACCTCCACCTGGGCCTCCTCCCCATTTCTGCTGCCAGGCCAAAGATCTTCGGCTCCCGACTGTCAGGACGTCTCTCAAAATTGGCACTGCAAGTATGCCCCCCCCGACCTGGCTCCCCCTCCCTTTTGGGAGAGGTGGGCCAGGTGGGGCTGGGGGTCTTCTCGCGCTACCCTGCAGGAACGTTTTCCCAATAAGCCGTTGCCGCGCAGCTTCTGGCCCAGCGGGCCTTGGCGCGACATGCTGAGACGTTCCGAGCTTTTCCAGGCCTCCCGCCCCACCAAGCAGAGTTGCAATGCGTAGCGTGTAGCAGCGGCCGCTGCCGCGACACGTTGACCATTTGTTTCTGGTGGTATGCATCTAATGCATGTGGACCAGGGCCTGGGGCGCCCGGTCCCAGACCTCGACGTCAAACGGTGGTGTGGGAGTCAATCCCACGGCGTGTTGCCCTAAGATCACGTCCACGTGCAGCAAGAGCGACCGACGGCCGCTTAAGGTGGCCTCAAGACGGATTCCGTTGCCATTTTGGCTCAAGCCATTTCGGCTCAAGCTGTTCGGCTCAAACTCTGTAAAGCATCACTTCGCATGGATTCTGGCAGCCTTCTCGGGATCTTAGGTCTCAGTAGCTCGCAGGTGGAGGAGGCGGAACGCGCAGCTACTGTCGTCGACGCACGCGAAGCCTTCACAGAGGTGCTCGCAGAGGCCGATATCGAGGCGCTCTATGTCTACCACCAGCCCGGTGAGGCGCGGGACCTGAACCTCTCGGACTGGCTCGGCGTGCCTTGGGATGTTGCAGCTCTAGGGCAGCCTTGCTGTGCCGCCACTCAGCGCCTCTGGCGCTTGAATCGCATCGTCGAGCGGCTCGCCAGTGCGCTTGGGGACGGGGCCGACTGGGTCGGCATCTACCGGGTGGTCGATGGACTGCATTCCCAGTGCCTTTTGAAGGAGGCTTACAGGGGTTCTGTTAGCCGCGGGATTTTTCCATTGACCGATGAGTTCGCCAAGGGGTCTAACAATTCCACTTGCGCAATGCAGCGTCGTGCGACTATTGTTGGAGACACTAGTGTGCTAAAACAGGGGCAGCCCTATTATGAATGATGCAGCAAAGTGCGTGCTGAATGTTGCATGCCGATTCTTGGCGCAAGTGGATCATGTGTCGGCCTCATCGATGCGGAGTCTTGGACACCAGGATTTTTCGATGACGTTCGCGTGGGCATAGTGGCAAGATGTGCCTTGGATGTGGCCAGCGTTTTGGTGGTTCGAGATGATGTCGACGCAGAGAATGCCGCGTAGCGTCACAGTACCATGACCATCTTGACTCGACTGCGCCCCGTGTGCTGACATCCGAATGACTTCTCTTGCGAGGCCTTGCAGTCAAGCAGTAGTATTGCTGTTGAGCGACCACTTCTGCAGCTCTCACTTTGAACATGCTTGATTCGCCGTCGCTGCAAGTTGGGCTTATCCTCTCCAAAGTAAGGCGGCATGCCAGCCATGCTGTCAAGCGCTGCTAACCTCTCAACCCGCACACGCTGATTCTCGCTTTCCAGTGGATCAAACTATAGCTCTAGTTTCTCCCTTGGGGCTTACCAATTTTGTCTTTTCGATTCGGGTATCTGTGCCGAGGCCAGGTCGTGCGTTTGCGGACAGCTGTTTTTTTCCCATGCCAAGTTGCACATGTGAGGCACCGCATTGACAGGGCTCTGTCAGCATGGCGGCCGCTGAGTGTTCAATTTGTGTTCAATTTCTGATGGGATAAAGGTTGACCGCTGGTGCATATATCACAAAAAAGATGATCTCAAGACGGTTCCTGATGCAAGAGCGGTCCACAAGAGTTCCCAAGAGGCTCTGGAGAGGCACAACCCAAATCGTTCATGCTCATGCAGTGCTTGGAAGTTCTAGCGTATGATATGTTCGGGCTTCCGAGCGTCCAGGGCGACGCAAAAGCCTCTGAAGATCGCCGCGTCCTCGAAGGGCCGCGTGGATCTCCATACGGATACCTTGAGAGGGCCTCAAGGTTGCCCAACAGGGTCCCCAACCGCCCCAAGGTGGTCCCAGGACGGCCCAGGAGAGTTTCAAGAGAGCTCTTTGATAGCCCATAGAGACCGCGGAGACGGCCTCGAGGGGGCCCAGAGAGGTGCAAGGGCGACGCAGGGTGCGACGAAGAAAGCCAAAGAGGGTTTTTCGAATAACTCCAAGACAGCCCCAGTACTGCCCAACAGGGGCATTCGAATGAAACCACGGGCGAGGTATTTGTGTATCGATCATCGGCCAACAATTCGGCGCATAGACGTATCTCAAAGGCAGGGGGCGGTTGTGAGTCGCCGCATGCGCCTCCGATGAGGTTCCTCCTGCTCCTCCCTATACCTCTTCTACGCACCCTCCCCTCCTCGTGTTTCTGCACCTTTCTACCTCCACGTGCTCATCATTCATATCCCGATTTACGTGTCCTTCTTCTACTCCCTCCTGTTCTACGTTAGTTTCCGGCGAATTCGGGGACACATGTTTTCGACTCGCGAGACCCTATAGCGTTTTCAAAGGCCCCAAGTTGACTCGCTGTTTCCCTGGCGCCCAAGCTAGCTAGAACTTGGGCGCGCACGTTAGTTCTAGTCCGTGGTTCGATGCGTACGGTCAGGAACTTCTGCCTAGCGCGTCGCGGCTGCGGCCCTGGCGAAACGCTATACCCTGCGAGCGGACAGCACGTCGCCCGCATGCAGCCCTGCTCCGCAGTCGGAGGGCACCAACTATACACTAACACCGATCCTGGCCCAGGATCACCCTGGGCCCAGGATCGGTGTATATGCCTTCTTGCGCAAGGCAGGAGGGCGTATACACCGATCCTGGGCCCAGGGTGATCCTGGCCAGGATCGGTGTTGGTGTATAGTTCGTGCCTTCCTACGCAGGGCGGGGGCTGGGAAGGGTTCGGGACGTGGACGCTTGGGGGCCGGGAAAAGGGTCAGCGTGTTGCGCCGAAGCGCGGCGGGCCAGAGCCTGCGGCGCGACACGCTAAGCCCTGAGTTCCTGGTCGAACGCGTGTTCGCGAAGCGACGCTTGAAGCATCTCGATCCGTAAGCTAATGTTTGGAAGGCTTCGTTAAGAAGTGAGGAGTGTCAGCAACGCGAGTGCGGTTTTCGCGAAACGGCTCACGAGGCAATTCGATCTGCAAGCGTGTGCGCGAAACGCCTTTGAAGTAATCCAGTCAGTAAGCAGACTCGCGAGCTGTGTAGTGAACCATCCAGTGTGTAGACAAAGACCATCCCGTGCAGGGGGGCACGGCGCAGAGTTGCCAGCTTCCTCCCGCTGCATGTTGTCGGACACATTTTGAGAGCGCTTCGTCACCATCATCATCGTCCGTCTCCCTCTGCAGCCGTCGCGGTTCAAGATCTGCTCAGAGTGCACCCCTGCGCTTGCAGTTCCACATTTCGCCAATTACTCCTCCCTGTAGCAATGCGTATCCTCCTGCTTGCTGTCCTTGTAAACCTCTCTGCTGCGACGTCGGCTGCGTGTGAGAAGACATTGGTGGAACATTATTACGGGAAGGATCATGACCAACTCGATGACGGAGCATGTTACAGTGCAACGGTTGAGGTTACCGGTGACGACCCTACCTTTGCTCAAGGTTACTTCTTGAAGGAAGCTGCTGACGCACCCACAAATGCCAAATGCTTGGACGGCTCGCCTGCGCTATACTACTGGCGCAAAGGCACTGGCACCGGTGTTAACAAATGGTACATCTGGCAACAGGGGGGTGGTTGGTGCTATGACCTCAAGTCGTGCGTTTCTAGGGCCACAGGCCGCTTGGGATCAACCAAAGACGACAAGCCAAACATGAGCATCGATGGTGGTTATTTCAGTGTTGATCAGAAACAGAATCCGCTCATGTACAATTGGAACGCTGTCTATATACGCTACTGCGATGGTGCCTCCCTGAGTGGCGACAAGCTCACACCAACAGTTGTAGACAACTCCACCCTATTTTTTCGTGGGCGTGCCATACTGGATGCAGAGATCGAAGACTTACTCTATCAGCGCGGCATGAAAGAGGCGACAGATGTTATAGTATCTGGTTGTTCCGCAGGCGGCTTGGCGACGTTCTTGCACTGCGACCATTGGGCTAAGGGTATCGGATTGGCCACCAACGGTTCTGCGAAAGTGGCTTGCATGCCAGATTCTGGGTTTTTCCTTGACGACGACCACAGCCCCAAGTACGGCTCAAACATGCGCAACGTTTTCAAATTTCAGGAATCCTCGGCTGAAGGACTCAACGCTGCATGTGTCGCTGCACACAAGTCCACTGGTGATCCTGAGAAGTGCATATTTGCACAGTGGTCCAGTGCACACATCTTGACCCCAACATTCCCTCTCCAAAGTGAGTATGACACTTGGCAGCAAGGCAACGTGGCAGGCGAAGGAGTTGACATGAACGACTTTGGCAAGAATCTCACCGCACTTGTGAAGTCGCAGCTCTTGTCGCAGCCCCAACATGGAATATTTCTTGAGTCGTGCTCTCACCACTGCGGGAGTTGGAATGGACCCATTGTTGACCGAATGACATCAAGTGCCGCCCTCGAGGAATGGTACAACAAGGGTTCGGTTGCTTTGGAGAACAAAGGCTTCTTCAACCAAGGCAAGACCTTCCCTTGCAAAGCATGCTGCTCTGGAAGTGGCGACGAAGAGGCTGTGTTTGTCGTTTGAAGCGCTGGCTTTAGTCTATCGCATTCAGTGCAGTGTGTGTGCCGTCTGCGGTTTACCGAGCGCGTGTGCCTAAAATCAACGCCTCCCGTTTCCTCTACCATTTGGTCTTTCTCCCGCCCAGCGATGGCCCCCCGTGTTGAAAACCAAGTCAACACGTAAGAACAAGTATTGGTTATGGTTTGGAGCATGTCTACGGTCGGTTTGGAAGGTGCTTGGGTTTGCTTATTATTGTCTGACATTTTTCTTGGAGGGGCCTCTCGAACACCTATGTGGGGGCACTGGGGACTTCGTACATGTCGATTTCTATTGCGAGTTACGTTTCGATAGAAACTGGACTCGCATGACGATTGCCAGCCTGAGTTGCATGTAGTCTTTTACATGTCGATCGCCAGTCGGTTGCCTTTCGATTGCATTTGTTGTGCGCGCTACGACTTTCACTCCGATGTGCATGTAGACTTGCATTCCGATGTCATACCCAAACAAGTGTCTGCACGTATGGGGCTCCTACTTCGGTGCCTTCAGTCATCAGATGGGTTTGTCGGCTTTTCGCCACATTGCTGCCCATGCCGCCTCGTGGGCGCCTCGTGTGCGCCCCGTCCGTTGGGTGGGTTTCCTGAGGGTGCGCCACGTTGCCGCCCGTGCCGCCTCGTGGGTGCCCCATGCGCTGGAGGGGCGTCCCGAGGGTACGCTACGTTGCCGCCCGTGCCGCCTCGCCGGCGCCCCATTCCTTGGGTGGGTCGCCCGTGGTTGCGCCGCGTTGCCGCCCGTGCCTCGTGGTGGGCGCCCCGTGGGCACCCCATGCTCAGAGCTTGTACGACATAGCTTGCACCACATAGCTTACACCATACAGCTTGCGCCACACAGCTTACACCCCATAGTTTGCATAACCGAGCTTGCATGTCATATCATGCACTCCACACCCTGAACCCTTAGTTCGCACCGCATAGCTCACACGACATCGCTTGCACCACATAGCTTGTACCTGATAAGTTTCAGCTCCACGGCTCACACCCCATAGCTTACACGACATTGATTTCACTGCATAGCTGGCATTGCACTGCTTTCACCTCCACAGTGCAGTAACGCACTGTTTGGTGTCCAAGCTGGCGAACACCTCGCTTAAGCAATTGGGCGGGGCCGCCGAGGATGCTCCACGTTGCGGCCCCGTGCCGCCTCGTGGACGCTCGTGGGCGCCCCGTGCGCTGGGTGGGATCGCCGAGGCTGCGCCACGCTGCCGCTCGTGCCGCCTCGTGGGCGCCCCGTGCGCTGGATGGGTCTGCCGAGGTGGTGCCACGCTGCCGCCTCGTGTGCGCTCGTGGGCGCCCCGACCGCTGGGTGGGTCCGCCGAGGCTGCGCCCTGTTGCCGCTGGTGCAGCCTCGTTGGCGCGTGTGGGCGCCCCCTGCCCTGGGCTTGCACCACATAGCCTGCACCACAGAGCTTGCACTGCGTGGCTTGCCCAGCACAGCTTGCACGCCATGGCGTACTCCGCACAGCGTGCTCCCCCCCCCCAAACTTCTACGTACTACGTAGTGCGCGACAGCTTATACCGCACAGCTTGCACCGCATAGCGTTCACCACCATAGCTTACACCACATAGTCTACACGACGCGGCTTGCACCACATATTCATCGCGTCCATTGCCGACTAACGTATTCGTGGTTCGATCTGTTCGTTTGTTTTGAATGCATATTCGCCTTTTGATTCGACATCGGAATGCTATTCGGAGTTGCATAATGATTTCATTATTATTTGAAGTTTCATGTGTGTTCCGATCTTGCTTTTCGGCTTCATTTTCGGTTCGCATTTCCCGCGATAGCCCTGGGACAATCGCGGGACAACCCGCGGGACAATCACGGGACAACATACGGGACAATCACGTGACAACCATGGGACATCTAATGAGGCAACCCACGAGACAGCCGCGGGATATTCCATTGGACTTCCAGCAGAACAACCACGGGACAACCACGGGACAACCGCGGGACAGCCCACGGGACCTTTTTCGGGGCAGTCCACGGGACAATTTTCGGGACAGCCCGCAGGGCAACCCACGGGAGAACCTGCGGGACAGCCGCGTGACAACCACATGACAATCCGCGGGTCCACCCGCTCACCGATATCGGGACAAAGCACGGGGCAGCCACAGGACAACCACGGGACAACCGCGGGGCAGCACACGGAAAAACAACCGGGATCAGCACGGGATACACATTCCTCTTCCTATATTTTTACAAGCCCAGGCGGGGGGAAAACCCGTCACCCCCCCCCCAAACAAAAAAACGGACTCTTGGGATCTGGGGCTTTGGGGCCCTTCGGACGGGCCTCGAAGCGGCCCCCCGGGCCTCGCAGGGCGTTTTGCCAAGCCTTCGCAGCACACTTAGGGCGATCAGGGGGGTCATCGGAGACGTCCCAGAGAACCCGAAGACAGCACAAGAGCGCTCCAAGAAGCCGTCATACCCCGAAAGATCGCTCCAAAACGTACCAAGAGGCCTCCAGGAGCACCCCCAAGAAGGCCCCAAGAGGGAATAATCATAGATTTAATGTAGATTTTTGGTGAATTTCGGGTTCTCCTCTTTTCGGCTTCCCGACGCTCCAAGACAGCGGTCTTCTGGGCGTCCGAAGTCGCCTGGGAGGCTCCAAAATCGCCCTGCAACCATCCGAAAGGGCTTGCAGGCAGTCCAAGAGAGCCCCAGAACGGCACAACAGGGGTCCAAAATGGCCCTGAGAGAGCCCCATGGCGGCCCAAGATTGCCCCAAGACACCCTCCGAAGCATTCCAAATCGTGACCGGGGCGTTCAGGGAGACTGCGATTAGAGGCAGGTTGGCCTTAGGAAGCCCTAGAGGCCCCCAGAATACGCCCAGGAGGCCCCCGGAAGGTTTTTAAAAAGCCTGAGAACTTTGGTGAGGCCCCCAGGGGCTCTGCAAGGAGGAGCCTCCGCAAAAAGAGCTGAGGAGGATGGGGAGAATACCCAGGGTGTGGCGATAATGAGGAAAAATCAGCATGGAGCCAGGATAATGAACAACATTATCATAATGGCGATGCCAGAAAAGGCAGCAAGGAGTTATCGCAAAATTGTCCGCTTGACCTTCCTGCCATTTCCGCCTGCATACCAATCTTCAAGGACCAAGGTGCATGGCGCGAAGCGCCACTGCAGTCTTGTATATATATATATGTTTATATATATATATATATATATATGTTTGCATATGTATAATATATATGTATATATACATAAATATATATATTAAATGTCATCACCGCCCGTTTCCTTTGCCATCGGGCCTTTCTTCTTCCCCGCTTCTCGCCCCCAGCATTGAACCGAAAGTCAAAACGATTGAACAAGACCGCCATCGGTTTGGAAGGGGCCCGGGTGTCCTTATTAGTTCCCAGGTGTTTCCTCGAGATGTTCTCGAGCATGTGAGAGTAAGGGTCGCACGAAGAGGGGCGTCGTTCTTCATTCAAATGACGTGGGTGCTGCTTCGACTTGGCATCATGTCGTTATCATTAGAGCCATCCCACCCCCACCGGTACATGTTACGTTAGCCTACCCAGTGTATTCCTTCCAGGCTGGCATCTATGCCGCTAAGCCCGGCGGAGGCGGCACGCATCTCCTACATAAGGGAGGTATGTCGGCCAGCGGGGCCACGGGGGTGGGGATGTTTTGCAGCATGTCCGCGATATTCGCGCGCTGTGCACTTCTTCTACATCGGACAAACGTTGGCTTGGCGCCTTGGTGGCAACGATCCGAGAAAGAACGGTTCGGAGCGCAGCGCCTGATAAGTGAAGGTCAGGCCCTGGTGTTGCAGTAGCGCGCGTGGGGCGCGAGCCCAGATGTGCAAGACAGATGTGAGCAGCAGAGATTCAAGAGTATGTTGCAGCGCCTAGGTGTGGCAAGCATCGTACCATGCACGCCTCCCCCTCCCTCTTGGTGGAAAGATGGGCCTGCGCCAAGGGCGGCAGCTCGTTTCCGTCAGCCCCGCACTGAAGAAGGAGGCGAGCGGGGACGAGATGGCGACTGGAGGGCGAGAACGGAAGAAACTTATCTTGAGTAGGGCCGAGGGTCGGCGAGCGTCTTCCTCTGCAGGACCACCAAAAAGCGGACGTCAAGGCGGTCAAGCGCCTTGCCGGTTAAGCCGACGAAGATGTGCAAAATCCAACTATTGGTTGATGTCTAAAGTTTTGGCTTGACGCCGGGCATGGTGCATCAATTTCAGCTTGACTCAACAGGTCGGGTGCGCCCCTTGACGTCCGTTTGGGGTGTTCTGCAGACTTGACCCCCAACCTTATCAACAGTGCCAAGCACCATGCTTGAGTATAGAGGAGCTTTGCCAGCACTTGCTAGAACCCCTGGGTGCTCAAGAATGCAACTCAATCCTCCTCCCTCCGCACCCTCGGCCCACACCACCTCAATCCACTCCCATCCCAAGGGCTGGAGCTGCCACGCACGGCTGCAAGCTTCGAGTGGGGAGGGTGTCCAAGGAGTGGCGGGAGGGGCGGCAGGAGAAGGGAGGAGTGATGGGGGTCACATGGGCAACATTAAGGGAGGAATAGGCTCAGGGTGGATGCATCGACCCCCAATCGCCCACCCACCGCCGATAGCTGCCCGGCACCCCACCCCGCCCAGGAACGTGCGGATTCGCCAACGAGGGGCTTACCGCCGACGCACCGGCGATTCATCGCCGATTCCAGGCTGGTGTTTCCTCCCCCGAGCCTGCCCCTAACGTTGCCCCTCCAGGGAGGGGGGGGCCGGATCGCCCGCGCGATGAACCAGGCCGGCCGCCACGAAATGGCCGCGCTGCAGCTAGCAGTAAGACTATTAAGCTCAGCACGGAACTAAGAAGCTACGACGTCACCGTCGACGCCGACGCCGACGACGCCGGCAGCCTGCGGCACAGGCGTCCGGCCCCGGCGACGACCTGCTGCCCGAGGCGGGCGACGGCGCGGACAGCGACGGGGAGCCGGGCGACGCGAGCCAGACGACCCCGAGCGCAGCGCTGCTGTCGGCGGTGCAGGCTCTCGTCGTCCTCCTCCTTCTCCTCCATTTCGTCCCCTCCTCCTCCTCCTCCTCCTCCTCCTCCTCCTCTTTGACCCCCGAGCGCCTGCCTTGCCTTGCCTTGCCTTCTCATCTTCCTCCTTTTCCTCCTCCTCCTCCTCCTTTTCCTGCTTTTCCTCCTTCTCCTCCTGCTTTTCCTCCCCCTCCACTTTTTCCTCCTGTTCGTCCCCTCCTCCTCCTGCTTTTCGTCCACTCCTTCTCCTCCTCTTTCTCCTTTTCGTCCCCTCCTCCTCCTCCTCTTCTTCATCCTTTTCGTCTCCTCCTCCTCTCCCTTCTTTTTCTCCACCTCTTCTCTCCTGATAGTATATATATAACGCCTCCCTGTCAAACCCCGAGACGTGTCGGTAGGGCGGGCCGGGAGTTTCGCCTGAGTTTCCATCACCACTTGTGATCCTGAAGCTTCAAATTTGCCAGGGCTTCACAAATGGAGGGCGGGCCGTTTTCAAAATGTGGTTCTCGCCTGAGCGCCGCGCATCTTTGTGTTAACAGTTTGCAAGAGCTTCACGGATGGAGGGCGATTCGTTTTCAAAATGCGGTTCTCGCCGTATTGCCGTGCACATGCGTTTTCTTTCAAAGGTTAACGGGTTGAGGGTGGGTCGTTTTCGAAGTTTGGTTAGCGCCTTAGCGCCGCGCGCATTCGCTCTAAACATGTGCCAGAGTTTTGCGGAAGGAGGGCGGATGGTTTTGAACATTTGGTTCTCGCTTTAGCGCCGCGCACATTCATTGTACAATTCTGCATGATTTGACTGACGGAGGGCACGTGGTTTTCAAATTTAGGCTCTCGCTTCAGCGCCGCGCACATTCGCTTTAAGTGTTTTCAGCCGTATCAAAGAGTCTTGTGGTCGACGTTCCAGGAATAGCCTTCCAGCATGATTCGGGATCGTCAGGGCTCAGCGGTCACGTTGATTCGCGGAGTTGAAGTCCCAGGGACTGCGTTCTGGTGCGATTCAGGGTCGTCAGGGCGCAACAGTACTGAAACGTTGACTCACGGCGTAAAGTCTTACGTTTTGGCACAATTGGGGATTCTCACACGGTTGTGTTCCAACGGGGCACTTCCCGCAGTGAAGTATTTTTTGTGGAGACTTATGGAGGGGGAATTGTTAAGGAGGATTTGCTGCATCATCGTTGATGCGTCTAGGGTTTACACTGGTGCTTTCCCTCTTGTTCGTCCCCTCATTTTCCTCTTCTTCCTCCCTTTCCTCCTCCTTCTCCCCATTCCCATTTTCCTATCAATGCTGTAATGCTTTAGCAGCCGCGATGTAGCCCCGAAAACGGCCCGATTGCTCGATCGATTGGTCCTCCTCTTCCTCCTCGTCCTCCTCCTCCTCCTTCTTCTCTCCGCGGCGTTGCTTGCGGCGGTGCAGGCCGGCCCGCCCCGACGGCAGACGACGATTAGCGACGACGAGCCACGAGGAGGGTGCAAAGGCGAACCAGAAAATGTTGCTGGCGACCAGGGAATCTGGCTTCGGAGGGGGAAATTCTCTTCGGTTGAAAGGGGGACTGATTCGTTCGAACGGAGAAACCATGCGGGGCTTGACCAGTAAGTTTTCTCTGGTGAGTGGGGACGCTTTCTCTTGGTTGCGGTTGAATGCGGGATGCTTTGTCTCGAAGGTTGCGACGTTTGTGACTTAACGTTTGGGGGCGGGGCTTCATCTCATGCTTCAGACTTGCGGTGGTTGCAGGCGTTCTGGGTTTCTCTGGGGGTCGCGGGGTGTACTCAACATCTGCTTTCGTCGTGTTGGGGCTTTCTGGAGGCGGCCATTCGTCAGGCTGCCGTCGGTGCTCTCTGTCTGGCCGGGGAATGTAGATCTAGGTGTGCGGCTGCTCGGCTGTGCCGCGCGGAGGTTTGCAAAAGTAGGGCGCGTGGGTCCTGTGATATCCGCTTCCTCTCAGTTGCTTCCCTATCCTGTATCTGCCTGAACGCATTTCAAGTTGCCCTTTTCCTCTTCAAACGTGTTCTTTGTCGTATGCCTTCGATCTGTGGTGGTTGCAGGTGCCCTACGTTTCCTTGGCAGTCGGGGAGGGTACTTCCCTCCGGCTTTCGTCGCGCACTGGCTCTCTGGAGGCGGCGCCTCGGCGGGCTGTCTTATTAGGTCCGTGCCCTCTGGCTTTCTTGGCATCCTGAATGTTCTGCCCTCCACCGTTCGTGTGCGAGGCGCGGTCGCGGGCGTGATTTGTTTTGTCTGGGCTGCCCCAGAACAGAGAACTGCAGGGCAGCACGGGCGGACGCATTGCGCCCGAGTGCTCACAATTCGGGCGCGGCCGCGCCAATTTGCATTGGCATGCCGATTCGCGAGCGTTGGCGCTTGGCAGTTTCGCGCGCAAGTTTTCGAAGAGTGCGGCGGGTGATGTTATTGGTTCTACTTTGTTCCGCAACCATCCTGTGGTGCTGGGTCCTCGTTTTGAAGAGACATTGCCCCGCGTCCTCCTCTCCTCTCCTCTGCTCTCCTCTCCTCTCCTCTCCTCTCCTCCCCTCCTCCTCCCGCTCCTCCCTCCTCCTGGAGGAGGGTTTGAGAAACGATTTAGTTTACAGTGCCGATTGTCCCTGATGGACGTTGGGTTTTCGGCGGCAGCGACGGGATCACGGTTTCATCCAGGCCATCCAGCCTTTCGATGCGTTGGGAGGTTCCCTCTTCGAGGCCTCTTGGCCCGTCTCGGGCCGATGTTGAGGGCCTCAAGCCGTGTAGGCCGTCCACGGGCATTTGTGAGGCCGTCGAGGCCGCGGCACGTTTTGCCCCCACCCCCCCCCCCGCCCCCCTCCCAAACCGGCCAGACGGCGCCCCCGTGGGAAGGGTTTAGGGAGGGGCAGGGGTCGGCGGATAGTATGTGCGCGTCGGTCGGCCCCCAAGGGGCGACGCGCGCTGAGAAATCTTACCGTAGAAGCCCCGCGGCGGGCGCTTTCTGGCAATACCGCTCGGCACTCTACATGCTGTAAGACTTGTGCGCAGTCAAGACGCTGACATAAGTCACAGGTTGGGTTTCGATGGGGGTTCAATGTTCCCCAGGTGCTTCCATGGCTGTTTCTCGAGCCCTCCCCGTGCATGCAGACGCTTCTGGGGCCAGAAGGAGCTTCGTTCCTTGCATGTCGTTCTCCATTTCAACAGCCTCACTGTACTGCATGTTCGGGTCAGACGTGCGTGCGCCTCCAACATCAGCACATAGTGCCAGTGTGTCCTTCTGCGTCCCACTCGCCGCCACGGCTGGCCCCGATACTTCCGGGTCAGAGCGCACACCCTTGGGGGGGGTCTGGGGAGTCGCGGTATCGGTATCGCTTTGGTTTCCCCACGTGCACGGCGAGCCGCCGCGGCAATGACGAGCGACGGCGACCACGGGCGACGACGGGCGACAGCGAGCGAAGGCGACTAGCGACGACGACGACAATCGACGGGGACTGCGAGCGACGACGACGACGAGTCAAGATGAGCGCCGCTGCACGACGGCGACAGCGACGACGAGCGACGAAGGCGAGCGAAGACGACGAGCCGCGATCAGCTACGACTACGGCGAGCGACGACGAGCGACGACGAATGTCGACGTCGACGGCGACGACGATTCCGGGTTGGGCTGGCCCCGTCGCCATCCTCGCTCTGCTCGTCGTCGTCCTCGGGGCGGCGTTCGACGCGACCGTTTCTCGCCGCGCCAGGCCTCGGGGAGGCTGACTTCGAGCCGCGGGGCCTTTCACGACTGGGCAGTTGGCGTGTGAGGGTGGCCGTCGGCGCCTCCACCCACCTGCCCTTTGCCCTGTCCCCCACTGGGGCTGGGCACCGCTTGGGTCCATGTCCGAGAGCATGGCGGCAATCAGACCCTGTGTTCCGTAGCCATTTTGGCTCAAGCCTGTTGTTTCAGAAGAGTTTTGGTTTGCAGTGCTGGCTATGGGGGAATATGTGCTGTCCGCTTGCAGCGACGACCAGGGAATATTTGCCACCGACCTCCACACTGGGGCCCTCGTGGCGACCTTCGAGGAGTCGGTCGCGCAGCCGTGCGCGTTCGGCATGGTCGGGGGCAGCTCTGGCCACGTGCACGCCGTGCAGGCGAACAAGGCGCTGTGGCACGTGTGGGCGTGGGGCGACAAGAAGCCCAGCTACCGCGCCAGTCTTCCCGAGAAGATGACAGCCATGACCTTCACGGGCGACGCGACGCTGTGCTTCGGGGGCGCCGCCTCCGGCTCCGTCTACGTGTGGCAGGCCGCCACGGGGGCCCTGTTGAGTTGCTGGCCGGCCCACTACCGCGAGGTCACGCAGCTCGTCGTGTCCCAGGACGAGAGCCTGCTCGTCTCGGCCTCGGCGGACGCGAGCGTGAACGTGTACGCTGTCGCCGACGTCTGTGCCGAGAGGGCGCCCAGGCCTTTGCACAGTTGGTCCGGGCACGCGCTGCCGGTGACCTCGGTGGCCCTGCTGCCGGGAGGTGGGCTTCACCAGGTCGTGGTGTCTGCAAGCCTGGACCGCTCCGTGCGGCTTTGGGACGTGGGCACAGGCAAGCCGCTCGCTTCGCACACGCTGCCGGTGCCTGTGCACAGCGTCAGTGTCAGCCCCAGCGGCGCCGAGCTCCTGGTCGCTGGCGGATGTGGGGAGCTGCGCTCGATCAGCCCGCCGTGCGGTCCCGGCGAGGGCGCCAGCAGCTACGTGGGCCACGCTGGCACCGTGTTGAGCTGTGCACTGAATGCCGACGGCAGCAAGGCGGTCTCCTGCAGCGAGGCCGACCGCGTGCGCGTCTGGGAGACGCGCATGCGGCAGTGTATCTCGCAGGTGCACGCCTCCCGCGGTGTTAAGATCGGGTCGGTGCAGGTCGTGCGGTGCGCTGGCTTCGCGCACAGCTTGCCACCCTTCCAGCCCTTCCAGCGCCTGCTGCAGGCGCCCGAGAGCTCACCTGCGACGCCGATCCCCACCAGCGGCCGAGAGGCCGCCCTGAGGCAGGCCATGAGGGAGTGCTCGGGCTCCGGCGACTTCGTCGACAGGCTCGCCTGGGCCCAGGCCGACGGCGAGGAGGACGCGGGGGGCGTGGAGCAGCTCCGCAGGCAGCTGGCCGACGCGCAGGCGGGGCAGGCGCGCTGGGCTGCGGCCGCGGCCGGGCTCTACGGGGCCCTCGTGGACGCCAGGCTCGACGGGCGCCTGGTCGAGCGGGGCACCCCGCTGGGCGCCGCCCAGGGCGCGAGCGGCGCCGCCAGGGGCGCCGGGCCCGCGGCAGAGGCGCCGGCGCGGGCCGCTCCGCAGGGCGCCGCCCCGCTGGTCGCGGGCGGCGCCGCCGAGGACAGCGGGCCTGCTGCAAAGGTGCTGCCGGCGGGGCAGGACTCCGCGGCGCCGGGGAGGCAGGGGCGCAAGCGGCGGGCGGCGTCTGGTTTCATGGCCCTGTGAGCGGCGGGGGGGGGGGGGCAATTCGACCCTGTCTCTCGCTCGGGAGGTCGACGTCCGATTGCGGTTGTCAACTCGGGGCTAGGGCTTAGCATGGCCCGAAGACTTTCGCCTGGTGGACGACCTTAACGCCGAGCCGACAAAACGTGCACGCCGAATCGCGAGGGGACTGTCGGCTGTACTTGCGCTGTCGTGCCTTCCTGCAGCGACTCAGGAGCCAGAAGAGACCTCTCAAAACAGGACCTCGGCCTCTGCATAGCTGCGCACAGGCTGTTTTTTACTCGCAGGTCGATCGAACCAACAGCAGTTGAGCGGATCGAGCCACTGGCAGTTGAGCGTCGCTAGCGGATGTCACAACTTCCAGGCATCGTCAAAGTGGGGCGCAGGGATTCGCCATATCTCCAAGCATGGATGACCAGCCACGCGCAGAGGGGGGTAGGGGGAGGGCGGAAGGCCTCTGGGAAGCGCTCCTGCTTCCTAGAAGGCGCGGGCCTTACCTATAGCTGCAAGGACGGCTTCCTCTATGTGACAGCCGTCATCATCGCCATCATCATCACCACCGTCATCACCACCATTGTCGTGCCCTTCTCACTGAAAACCACCATCACCACCATCAGCATCACCACCATCATCACTATCATCGCCACCATCGTCACCGTCATGCTCATCATCACCGTCATCACAATCATCGTCATCATTATCAGCATCACCATCATAATCATCAGCATGATCATCATCATCAGCATCAGCATCATAATCATCATCAGTATCATCATCATCGCCTTTAACATCATCACCATGATGAGGATGGAGAAGACGTCGAAAACAAAGCACTACGAACCTGCATATATGCAATATCGTAGTGCAGGTTCAACTTGTAACGAGTGAGGTTCAACATGCAACACTTGTACCCCCTTGTGCGAGCCGCCGACAAAATCCATCTGGCACGTCCCCGGGAAGTTGAATTCTGGGTTGCGAGTTCCGGTTTCGGACGCTCCGCGGGGCCCTTGGCCCGAGATGTTGCACGTCGTAGGCCAGCACGTCATGCCCTGAGACATTCAGGATGGGAACAAATCACGGGCACACATAATCGTCGTTTCAAAACGAACATCCAGAACATGTCGGAAAAGATAGGGAATCCTAGGAGTTGTGTCTATCTATTTGTGTGTCCCTCGGCCCTTCCAGATGCAGATGTGGCATGAAACCTCTCATACGTCTTTGGCCCTTTTGAGCGGGCGAGCCTGGATTTCGTTGAGCATGCTCGGCACGGGGGTTTGATCTTCGAGTGGAGGCGCCTGCGTGGTCGCGCTCAGCTCACTGTTGGCTGGGGGAGGGACTGTACCCACTGAGTAAACGTTCTCTTGTTGTTGGGGAAGACGCGCAAGTAACCACGTGCTGGCTGACTTTGGTTTTGCGTCCCAAACACTTATTCCCGACATTTATGTAATGTCACGATTCACGTTCGGGTTATTCAGCGATCGCAATATTGCAATATCTATATATGTATGTAGAACCGTATATTTCAGAGTAGTCGTATGAAGGACACACGGCGGCTGTTT
The DNA here is from genome assembly GCA_963575745.1 of Prorocentrum cordatum. Classification (NCBI taxonomy): domain Eukaryota; class Dinophyceae; order Prorocentrales; family Prorocentraceae; genus Prorocentrum; species Prorocentrum cordatum. Next base: position 151,579 of record CAUYUJ010019071.1, read on the forward strand.
GTTGTTTGAACTGCCTTTGCGTAGGTTCATCAGTTGTTTCCTGATGTGCCGCAGCTGACTTTCCACAGTTTCTTGTCAGCGCACTAATGCGAGGGTAATGGGCTGCGCTGGTTCTGGGAATTCGCATCGTCTTCTGGAGATTTCATCTAGAGTCCGTGGGAGCCGGGGGAAGGGCTTCACAATCCAGAACAATGTCAGAGTTTTTTGTTCTGTGGATGTACGCGAAATTGAAGTGCATCGTAAGTCATCATGTTGATTGACATAACGGGGCGACGAAGAGTACATCCCTTGCACAAGGCATTACCAACGTCTGTCAACATCTGCCGCTGAGCTTGAAGCAAGCTGCGCATGGCACTGAAAAGTCGGGAAAAGGGGGTTTACGCTTCCTAGCTACAGGGAAGCAGTCGGCATCGCCATGGGGTCAGCACGTGGCATGGAGTCAGGGGGCAGTGTCCGCGTCCTAAGCCTGGTCGCGCTGCAGGCAGCGGTCGCTGCGTCCTCGAGCTCGGAGCCGAACAATTCAGACCACGTCGTGAGCTCTGCGCAGGACTGTCGACGTGCTTGCGCCTCTCCAGAGCCCGACTGCTGTCAGTCCTCATTCGCTGTACAGTCTCTTGTGCCCCGTTGGCATCTTTGCCTCGGGAACCCGAGGGCCGAACCCAGGGAAACTGTTCCCGGCGAGCCTGGGAAATTTGCAGCCGTGGCTAGGAAAGGAGAGGGCTGCACGCGGGAAACACGATCCCGATGGATAGCGGAGCAGTTTTGCGAGCTCTCGCCGGGGACTGTCTCCTGGATTCGCCAGGGTTTCCTCGGCTCGCGGAGCTGTTTCCCAGGCTCCCTGTTCTCTTCTTCGAGGACTGTTTCTCCGGTTCGGGGTGAGGGGGATTCTTCGGATGCATCTCTTGGGAGGTCCAATTGTGATATTGGCCTTGGTCCGAAATCTGGCCAAATCCGGCTTAGTCCCGTTCAATCCCGCTCAAGCAACAGCCCAATATTGCGTAGTAGCCCCACAATGGGTTCAATCCTCCTAAATGATACTGGCGAAGACCTCCCAGTTGTTGCCTCCTCAGGATTCCCACGTTCACCAGGAGTAGGTTTCTTGGGTTGGGCCCTCCCTCGTGGGGTCTGTCCTCGGATAGCCAAGGGCGGACGCGCATGCCGCGGCGGTCCGTGAGCAAGGGAGGACAGACGCAGGTTGGTTGGTGGGTGTCGGGGGGCTCATGGGCTCTCTTGGACACCTCTCCTCCCCCTACTTCTCCACCCCCGCCTTCTTATCTTTCCCCTCCTCCTTCTCCCCTGCTCACCCTTCTTCTTCTCCCTCTCCTTCTTCCTCCTCTTCCTCATCCTCTTCCTCCTCCACTTCCTCCTCTTTCGTCCTCCTCTTCTTCCTTTTTCCTCTTCTTCTCAAGCTCTTTTTCCCCCCTCGGCCTTCTCGTCCTCCTCCCCCTTCTTCCGCTGCCCCTCCCCCGTCCGCCCCGTCCGCCTCCCTTTCTCCCCCCCTTGCCCGCCTCTCCCCTCCTCTCTCCTTCTCTCTCCTCCTCTCTCCTCTCTCCTCCTCTCTCCTCCTCTTTCCTTCTCTCTCCTTCTTTCTCCTTCCTCACATCCTCCTCTCCTCCTCTTCTTTCTCTCTCCTTCCCTCCTCTCTCCTCCTCTCTCCTCCTCTCTCCTGCTCCTTCCCCCAGGTGACGAATCCCGCCCCCTGGGGAACCAACTTATGCTTATTTCTAGTAACAGGCACGCAGGCCCCTCCTGTCCATGTGCTTCCTGGCTACAGCAGCCTGGAACCCTTGATAACCCTGAAGCCTGCGTAGTTCGTCCGTATCCTCCTACTTCTCCTCCTCTTCTTCCTCCCCCCTTTCCTTCATCCCCTCTTCGCTTTCGTTGCCAAAGATGAGTGCTATCAATGCATGTTCGTTGTTTTGTTACTCACTGTTCGTGTTCGCCGGCGCCGTTCTGTTTTAGCACCCACCTGGGTTTCGATGCGTGTCGCACCTACTTCGGATTATTCTAGAGTATGGTTTCCCAACCCACTGTCGCTCGCGTTCTTTCATGTCCGTCACCGTACTTTCGTCTTCGCCGCCGTAGGTGCGTTTTCGTTATATCGTTGTTTGTCTCCGCCATTGCTGTTTTTTGATGGTCACGGAGGTTTCGTTTTCGTGACCTCAGGCCTCTGCTTCTACATGCCATGTGTCTGTCCATACGCCCCCAATCTCCTACGTGCTCTTAAAGTTCGCTGCTGCTCCTGTTCCTGATTGTCCTGCTGCTTCTGCTCTTCTGGGTGTCCTCCTGCTCCTCCCTTCTCCCTCCTGCTCCTCCCTCCTCTCTCTCCTCCCCTATCCATGCGGGGTGATCCTGCTCCTTCTTCTACGCCCTACCTCCTCGACCTCTTCTTCCATCTACATATTTCTCCTCCGCCGACTTTTCTTCCGATATCATTCCCATCCTGCTTCAACTGTTCTTTTTGCAGTACATCTTGCTCTTGCTCCTGGTCATGCTGCTACGCCTTCTCTTTCTCCTCCTCTTGCTCATCCTCTCTATTCGCCTGGAGCCTCCTCGTCTTTCTACGTAATCCTCCTACATCTCGCATTTGTTCACTCCTTCTCCTCCACCTCTCGCCTCCTTCGATCCCCTCGTCGTCGTCGTCCTCCTCCTCATCCTTTTTCCTTGCTCCCTGGACAGGACAATGCGAAGGAGGAGGCGGAGAAGGAGCCCAGATAGGACGAGGGAGAGGATTCAGGAGGAGGAGGAGGAGGAGGAGGCCCTTCCCTCCTCTCCTATTCTTTTCCTCGTTCCTCCCTCCCTCTCGTCGCAGAGAGGGGTGGGGGAGGGAGAATGGGAGGGGAAATGGAAGGGAGAGGGTGCGTGCGCGGCCGCAGCGGGCGGGGTCGACGACCAACGACGACGACGACGACGACGACGACGACGACGACGACGACGACGACGACGACGACGACGACGACCAACGGCCAACGACCATTGACCAACGACCGGCGACTGACGACCGCCGTCGTCGACGACGACGACGACGGCGACGACGACGGCGACGGCGACGGCGACGGCGACGGCGACGGCGACGCCCACCAGGGCCGCCGAGACGCCCTGCGCCCCGCCTGCCCCATCCTGCCCTGCGTCCGCGGTCTGCAGTCCGTGCCTCCGCGGCTGCCGTGTGGGCGGGCCAGCCGCCTCGTCCAGTGGGATAGGGGAGGGTGGGGGTGGAGAAGGAGGAGGAGGAGAATGAGTAGGAGGAGGAGGAGGAGGAGGAGGAGGAGGAGGAGGAGGAGGAGGAGGAGGAGGAGGAGGAAGAGGAGAAGAAGTGGACGAGGAGGAAGAGGAGGAGGAGGAAGATGAGGAGGAGGAGGAGGAGGAGGGAGGAAAAGGGATGAGGAGGAGGAAGAGGAGGAGGAGGAGGAGTAGGAGGTCTGAGGAGGAGGAGGTAGACTCGACGAGGAGGAGGATGAGGACGAGGAGGAGGTGGAGGAAGTAGGAGGAGGAAGGAGGAGGAGGTGGAAGAAGAGGAGGAGGAGGAGGAGGAGGAGGAGGAGGAGGGGGAGGAGCAGGAGGCGAGGTGGAGTCGGAGCTCCTCCGCTCCCGCGCTGGGGGGGGGGGGGCAGGAGACCCCTCAGAGCACCTACAACGCGCAGCCCCCTGGCGTCGTGGACAGGCCCAGGGGTCAGTGGGTACAGCCTCCACCACCGTCCAGCAGTCATGAGATGCTGGGGCTCCCTCCACCACATGCGCTCCTCCTCTGCCTCCACCCTCTCCTCCTCCCCCTCTTCCTCCTGCTCTTTTCTGGTCTCCTCTTCCTCCGCCACTGCTCTTCCTCCCACTGCTCCCCCCTTCCCTCACCCCCTCCCCACTCGAGGAGGAGAAGGGAAAGGAGGGGAAGGGGTGGAGTGGGAGGAAGGGGGGGAGGAGAAGCTGGAGCAGTAGGAATGGAACGAGGGCGAGGACGGCGGGCAGGGGAATGGGGAGAGGGAGCAGGAAAAGGAGGCTGAGGAGCAAGACGCGAGGGATCGGTAGGACCAGCAGCATGCAGAGGAGGCGGTGGATGACGATGACGATGACGGTGGTGATGATGGTGAGGATGGCGATGGCGATAGTGATGGTGAGGACGACGACGGCAGCGTCGAGGATGCTCCCGAGGATGAGAAAGAGGATTAGGACGAGGATGATGATGGTGATGATGATGACGACGGTGATGGTGTTGATCATGATGACGATGATGATGGCGATGACGGTGATGCTGATGAAGCTGATGATGATGATGTTGTTGATGATGATCATGTTGATCTTGGCGATGATGGCGATCATGATGCTGATAGTGATGTTGAGGATGAGGTCGATGTTCTTGGTGGTGAGAATGGGTATGATGAGTTCATGGTGCTGACGATGATTGTGATGGTGATTATGGTGGTGGAGATGATGAGGCGTATGGTTATGATGATGGTGCTGCTGCTGTTGCCGATACTGATAACGATGATGATATAGAGGATGATGATGCTGATGTTGATGCTGCTGATGATGATGGTGGTGCTGGTGGTGATGGTGATGATTAGGACCATGTTTAGGATCATAGTAATGACGATTATGATAATGATGCTGCTGATACTGATGATGCTGATGCTGCTGATGATGCTGATGGTTATGATACTGTTGATGACAATGGCGATGACGACGACGACGACAGTGATGCTGCTGCTGATGATGATGATGATGATGATGATGATGATGATGATGATGATGATGATGATGATGATGATGATGATGATAGTGGTGGAGGTATTCCCCAGTAGACGCTGGAAGCCATGGAATAGTATGTCCTGAAGCTACGATTGAAATTTTGGTGCTGTACCACCGCTGGGGCTGGTTGAAGGTGACAATCGCCCCTCTTCGGCACCACTCGCGTACCGCTGCGCATCGCAGCTTGTACAACGCGGCTTGCAGAACACCCTTCAACATATGCCGCTCTCGGATTAACGAATGCCCTGCAGACGTTCGGCATGTTGTAGAACGGATGTGCCTCTGCATGGACCTTGCGAATCGGTATTTTGACAATCGGCACACGGATCTCCATTGCACGAATCGGGAAAGCAACATCATCGCCTCGACGCCAGCGGGGCAAGCCAACTCAAGGGCGCTTGGTTGCCAAAGCGGAGAGGAGCACCGTCACGTGACAGGCGGCGAAAATCCAGACGGGGCCAATCATCCCCGAGGCACCATGATTGCCGTCACCGAGGATGAGAAAGAACCCCTAGCCCTAAGAACATATTGAAGACGTGGCCTCACTTAGGTCCCCCATCTTTGCAGTAGGGGTACTGAATCTGGGCGGTTTGGTCCGATACATCTGCACAAAATGCCCCCTAGGTTTTTGACCCTGCGAACTCAGGTCCCCTCCCCCCTAGCCCTAATGTTTTGGGACCTCCTAACTGAGGTCCCCTCCCAAAGGGTCAGGGGTCCTTCTATTACTGACCATGCTGGCCGGACTAAGTCCAGGCTGCACGTTGAGGGGCATGCCCCACGGCACCCCGTGGAGCTCGGGAGCGCGCTGCTGGAGGGCTGGCTGCCCTCTGACCCTGCAGCCGTGCGCCTCCCGGATGCGCTGGAGCGGGATACGGCCAGACCGAGGTATAAGATGGAGGTCGGCTCGGGGAGGGCATAGCGTTCCGGAACGCTCTGAGAAGGCCGCGGCGCCCAGAGAGATATCTTCCAGAGCCGCTGGATCTCAGAGATTCTCGATTTATCCTCACCCGGTGTTATCCTCGTCCTGGCTTCGTTTTAACGCAGGTCGTGGTGCCAGCTTGGAGGTAGAAGCAGGAGCACTCGGGTAACCCACTGCGCTTGCTTGGCCAGTTGAAGGGCCGGGTGGAGTCGGGCCACGCTGGAGGCGCACAGAAGATGAGCAAGATCCTGAAGTGGACGCGGTCCTCGATGGCCTCCCAGGCCCTGGTGGAAACTTAGGCTGAGCTAGCGAAAAAGTGCCCAACCCACGGATGTCAAGTCTGGATCTCGGTCGAGAGGACAGTGCCATGTCCAGTCTTCAATAGCATCTGCCGTGGTTGCGCCCATGCTCCAAACACACATCGGAACCATATGAGACATGAGGAAGGTCCTTCTTCGAAACCTGGGCTGCGTCCCAGCCCAACCATTGCTCGAGCCGGCTCCATCGGCGGCGACGAACCCTGAAGAACCATTATGAAAGCACCCTTCGATCAGAGGCTGGCGCCGCGCCCGACCTGCTCTGGCCACAGAGGAGGGGCCAGCCCGACGACGACGACGACGACGACGACGTGGCGATGGCCGCGGCAGCGGTGACGGCGACGAGGCAACAGTCCAGAACTCCGACGTCGTGATTATTCACCACGTGGACGCCAGAGCTCTGGACCTCTTCCCTGGGTCCGGCTTGTCGTCCCGAGCCGTTTTTGAACAGCCCCGGGGCCTGGAGCGGGCCCAGGGCGGCCGAGAACCGCCAAAAACCGCCCGCCGCGATGTGCTTCTACAGCGAGAGGAAGTGGGGGAGCGGCGGCGACGACGACGACGACGACGAGGACGAGGACGACGACGACGACGACGACGACGACGACGACGACGACGACGACAGTGGTTTTCGGCTCAAAATTCAGGTCTCTGGCGGCCGTTCCGGACGATCCGAGCACTCCCAGAACTTTCTCAGCGAGCGTTCTCGGCGAGGCGCAGCTGCTGGAAAACTGCCGAGAATCAGCGAAAACGTCCCGAAAAATGCGAGAACTTACGAAACTGCAGGGAGCGGCGGCGACGACGACGACGACGACGACGACGACGACGACGACGACGACGACGACGACGACGACGACGACGAGGCGACGCCCCTCCGCGACGCCTCTCACCCGGGCCCTGAGCTGGCGGCGCCATCCACGGCGCTCCGTCGTTGCGTGCGCCTCGCCCTCGGGGTCGCAGGTCCAGCATTCTCCGCCGAGCCGCCTGCCGTCGCGCCACTGGCCAGGGCACACGCCAGCCGTTGAAAGTAGGTGTTTCTGTATGTCCAGATCCCAATCTACTTTAGCCGCCTTCCTACCTACCGTGAGGACGCGCATCAAGAAACCAGATGCGCTTCGTCAGGGTACCCTGGGTATCTTCGCTCCGCCCGCTACGCGGTGACTCCAAGCGATCGTGGAGGGAGCTGCTGCGTTCAGGGTGCTCCGGGTTTTCCTTCGGGTGCACCTCGCGCGCGGGTTTCCGGGGTTGGGTTTCTTGCGAGGGTTTCTTGCGATTGCGCCCACACTGCACTTCAAGAGTCGAGTGGGTTTCCCTATTCCCTCCTCTTCAGGGGTGGGCGGAGACCCAATCCTATTGCAACGCCTTCCTACCTCCTGCTTCTACCCACTTCTTCCGACCGACGGGTACGTGGCCACGCCTCGAGGGGGGAGGATGACGCCTCCTGGCTGCGCACAGATAGGCCGGGCTGGCCTCAACAGGCCCCCCGAGTAGTACAGGGCGGTCTCAACATCCCAACCGCGGGGCGCGGAGCGGCCCAGGGGCGCAGCTGGAGGCGGCGCCAGTGACCACCTGAGGGGGCATTTTGAGGCCAGCCCGGACTACCTGGGGGGCTGTAAGCGGCCCTGAGAACCGAAGTTGCGATCAAATTGCAGCATCGCGAGAAATCACGACTAAAGCCCTGGCTCCCAACTCCCTGTGGCATTTCTCAAGGCTCCCGGGCCCGAAGCAAGGCAAGATCGCCGATGTGGCAAATCCGACGCCAGGATCTCAGGGTCGTGCCCTGGACCAACGTAAGTGGTCACGCCTGGAGGACGGGAGCAGGACCCAGACATCCGATGTCTTGTTTTTCCCCACCACCCTATGGTGTTGGGTCCTCGTTTTGGAGAGACAGCGCCCCGCGTTCCTCCTCCTCCTTCCTTCCTCCTCCCCCTCCTTCTCCCCCTCCTCTTCTTCCTCCTCCTCCTCCTCCTCCTCCTCCTCCTCCTCCTCCTCCTCCTCCTCCTCCTCCTCCTCCCCTCCCTGCCTCTGCTCTCCGCATGCCCATCCCATTTCGGCACACCCCTCACACGTTTCGTGGCCCCATAGGGAGCTCCACGTAAGGCCCACTGGCATGGCACCGCCGCACCATTTCGGCACACCCCTCACACGCTTCGTGGTCTCATAGTGAGCCCCACCGAAGGCCCCAGTGGGAAAGTTCGCATGGCACCGCCGTCCCATTTCGACACACCCCTCACACGTTTCGTGGTCCCATAGGGAGCTCCACCGAAGGCCCCAGTAGGAATGCTCGCATGGCACCGCCGCCCCATTTCGGCACACACCTCACACGTTTCGAGGCCCCACAGGGAGCTCCGCCGAAGGCCTCAGTGGGAAAGTTTGCATGGCACCGCCGCCCCAATTCGGCACACCCCTCACACGTTTCGTGGCCCCATAGGGAGCTCCACCTGAGGCCCCAGTGGGAAAGTTCGCATGGCACCGCCGCCCAATTTCGGCACACCCCTCACACATTTCGAGGCCCCACATGGAGCTCCACCTAAGGCCCCAGTGGGAAAGTTTGCATGGCTCCGCCGCCCGATTTCGGCACACCCCTCACACGTTTCGTGGTCCCATAGGGAGCTCCACGGAAGGCTCCAACGGCGACGTTCGCAGGCGTCCTTCAGACTCATGGCGGCACACTCTTCACACGTTGCGTGGCAGAAGGCTATACCGCGTGGTCTACTCGCAGTTTGCCCCCCTCCTTCGTCTCATCTCCCTCGCGGCACTCGCAGCTGCATATGGTTGGGTCCTTCGTCAGGCGAATTTTCTTTTTGAATACGAGGTCCCCAGCTGTCCCGACCCGTCGGTGTTTCATCCCGAGCCGTTGTTGTGGGTCCTGGGGCCCAGCGAGGGCCCCTGGAGGCCGAACACTGCCCAAAAAACAGCTCGTCGAGCTTCTTTCCACGACGAGAAGAGGTGGGGGAAAAGCGACGACGACGACGACGACGACCCTCTCAAACGCTCCCCATGCGGGCCCTCCGCGCTGGCCGAAGGGGAAAGGTCCAGCCCAACGACGACGACGACGACGACGACGACGACGACGACGACGACGACGACGACGACGACGACGACGACGACGACGTGGCGATCACGGTGGCAGCGGCGACGGCGACGACGACCACGCCCCCAACAGGCTCACCCTGCTGGGCGTTCTTGCCCTTTCTCCGTGCGCTCTTGCCCCTTCTCCTCCTGCTGCTGCTGCTGCTGCTGCCGCCTCTCTCCTCTCCCTCTTCCGTGCGTGGGCACGGCCTGGCCCGCTTGGCTATGGGTCGGCGGCGAGCGAGGGGGGGAAGTGAAAGGGAGCAGGCCTTCTCAGAAGGCGGCGGGACTTCTCAGAAGTCCTCGCGCCTTCCGAGAGGTTTTCTGCGTCTCCGAGGAGGCTCAGGGCACCTCTCCGAGAGGCCGGGGGACTTCTGAGCCCTCCGAGAAGGCCTTCTCCTTCTCGTTTTCCCCCCGGGGCTCGCCGCCGAATGGAGCCTCGAGGAAGGAGCTCGCGCAGCGGAAAAACCCAAAGGCTCACCATGCTGGCCCTCCGCGACGCCTCGCACCGCGGTTGCGTCGCCGAGCTGCGGCAGCCCGCGGACGCGGCGTGGGGGCCGCAGGCGCCGCCGCCCGAGCTCCCCCCCTCCCGCCCTCCGGGGGTGGTCCTGCGCGGACCGTCACCCCCCCCCATGCGGGAGGCAGAGGGCCATTTCGGGCGCGGCTCGGGGGCAGCGGTGGGGGGGGCATACGCTCCTCATCATCGTCGTCGTCCTCCTCGTCCTCGTCCTCGTCCTTCTCCTCCTCGTCGTCCTCCTCCTCCTCGTCCTCCTCCTGCTCCTCGTCCTCCTCCTCCTACTCCTACTCCTCCTCCTCCTCCTCCTCCTCCTCCTGCTCCTCCTGCTCCTCCTCCTCCTCTTCCTCTTCCTCCTCCTCCATTCCTTCTCCTTAAAGATAATTTCTCCCTGTCACCCCCGAGGCAATTTTCTAGGGCGGGCCGGGCGTTTCGCCTGAGACTACATCACCATTTTTTCGATTCTGAAGCTTAAGAAGTGGCAGCTGTTTCACAGATGGAGGGCGGGTCGTTTTCAACATGTGGCTCTCGCCTTAGCGCCGCGCACACCCGTTTTAAATATTTGCACGAGTTTCACGGGTTGAGGGCGGTTCGTGTTCAAAATGTGGCTCTCGCCTGAGCAAGGCGCAATTCTTTTTCAACAGTTGCAAGAGTTTCACGGGTTGAGGGCGGGTCGTTTTCAACATGTGGTTTTCGCCTTAGCGCCGCGCACATTCATTTTCAACACTTGCCAGGGTTTTACGGATTGAGAGCAGATCGTTTTCAAAATGTGGTTCTCGCCTTAGCGCGGCGCGCATTCGTTATACACAGTTGCAAGGGTTTCACGGATTGAGAGCAGGTCGTTTTCGAAATGTTGCTCTCGCCTTAGCGCCGCGCACATTCGTTGTGAACATTTGCAAGGGTTTCACGGATTGAGGGCGGTTCCTTTTCAACATGTGGTTCTCGCGTCATCGCCGCGCACATTCGTTTTCAACATGTATAAGGTTTTCACGGATTTCCATGATCAGCGTACCAGAAATGGTGTTTTGGAAGGATTCGGGACTATGCGGGCGCAACCGTTATGTTGATTCGCGGTGTTGAAGTCCCAACAACGGCGTTTTGGCACGATTCTTGATCGCCAAGACGCAGCAGACAGGTTGATACGTGGCGTTGAAATCCCGAGAACAATGTTTTGGCACGCTTCAGGATCTTCAAACGGTTGTCTTCCAACGGGGCAGTGCCCTCAATGGAAACGAGCCGTTGTAGGGGCCTAAGAAGAGGGAGCTCGGTCATTCCAACATCGTTGATGGCTCTTGGGTTTGCACTATTCCTCTTCCTCCTCCTCCTCCTCCTTCTCCTGAGTCCTGCGTTGTCCCCTCGGTGGTTTTCGGGTCGTGTTTCTGTCTTCGGTCGGTCCTTCCGTGTCCGTGGTCGGTCTCTCTGTGGCCTTCACTTTCGTCTGTTCGGGCCTTCGTTCGGTCCCCGCACGTTGCCATGCGCGCTCAGGGAGCTAGTGCTTGACTCTAGCCCACGCCCAACCAAATAACACAACCACTCCTCCATCGAATGGGTTCTGGCAGCACGGATGTCCCGCAGCCGTTGGGTTTTACAAGCCATGTCCGAAACCTCATATCGGGGCATCTGGACATCCTCCCAGTGGGCTTGCTCCACCAGGGCAAGTGTACCGCCCCCATGGACCGACTCCACCACGGCCGCTAGCATTAGGTTGCGGTCGTTCCATGTACTTTAAGATGCTTTAAGATGTGGCCCGTTGTCGTCCAACTATCGGGTTCTGGCAGAAGGGATCTCTCGCAGGCTGCCCCTGTCTCCAGTACTTCGCCGATGACCGCCTCATCCCCGAAGATGCGGTTGGGTACCCTTTTAAGCCGATAGCGAGCCTGGCAATCGTACTCCTCCCCCCCTACTCCCTCCACTCCTTTCTTTCTCTCTCTCTCTCTCTCGCGCGCTCCTCCTCCTCGCCCCCCGCCTCCTGCTCCTCCCCCTCGGCCTCCTCCTCCTCATCATCACCACCCTCATCATCGTCATCATCATCATCACCAGCATCATCATCACCATCACCATCCTCATCCTCACCCTCACCCTCATCATCATCCTCATCCTCATCATCACCATCATCATCGTCATCGTCATCGTCATCATCAGCATCACGATCCTTGTTTTCGTTTTCATCATGACTAGCAACATGACCATCATCATCAGCATCAACATCGTCATTATGATTCGTATTATCATCATTGTCATCACCATCCTCATCCTCATCATCATCAGCATCATCATTGTCATCATACTCAGCATCATCATGATCATCATCATCACCGTCAGGACTGCCATCACCATCACCATCATCATCCTTCTCCTCCTCCCCATCATCATCAGCAGCATCAGCATCATCGGCATCGGCAGCATCATCACAACCAGCACCATCTGCATCACCATCAGCAGCATCATCATTATATGCTGGTTCGCTCGGTGGCGAAACGAGTTCTGGTAACGATGGCTCGCTGCGATCAGCGAGCTGCTCCTCCAGAGCTGGGAGGGGGCGCAAGGCCCCCTCCGAGGAAGAACCAGAACACAGCAAGTTGAAACCCCTGCTTTAGCGCGGGACCCCCATGCCCCCCACACAGGGGTTGCATTGTACATGGAGGCTCTCGCGATTGACAGCAGGGAGCGAGCGAGCGCAAAGTTCAAAAGGTCCGGTTTGTTTGCAGTGTGCATTGTGCGACTACTTCCATCACTATCTCTCCCGCGCAAGTGCAGATGCGGGAGGCCTCTTTTGCAGCAGACGCTTGTCCGACTGAAGCATGTACGCTCAAGCCCAGCAACATCCTCAGGTTCACGGCCAATGAAAATGTATGTACATCGGTGCCTCCACGGCGCTCCAAGCATGCATTAGTCGCTCACAATTGTTGTCACAGACCTTGCTGGGATCTGATTGAGTTGACTTAACAGGTACGACCACACGCGGCTATTTTGCGGCATCTCGAGAAGAAAGGGGACACGAGCATGCCAGGACGCCGAGGCAAGCCTGCCCAATCTCTCAGCAAAGCGCCGCAGCCGATGCCGACAGAAACGCTCGGCAGTTGCCTTGCTTGCCCCCGCCACCGTCGGCGACAAGAACAGCACGGCCGCCTCCGCACGCCGCGTGCGTGCCAACAGATGGCGCTCCAGAGGAGCGCCCAGCCGCTCATCACCGAGCGCGTCGCCGCGCCACATTTAGGAGGGCACGCCCTGCGCGGCCAGGCGAGGGCTGATGCCGTCCAGGCGGTCGCCGATCAGGAGCGCCTTGCTCCGCACGGCGAGGGCTGGATGCCTCCTGGCAGCGGCGCCGCACGGCCCCACACCAAGGCGGGCTCCAGCTCGCGCAGGCAGTGGTCCCGTAGGCGAGCAACACAGCGCTGTGCGTCTGAGCTCGCTGGCGCCCAGGTTCGCGCTCTTCTCGTAGCGCGCCATGCTCTTCAAGTGGCGCCAGCAGCCCCCTGCGCTGCACTTCTGCCTGGCTGCGCTCGCCGCTGGCGCGGTCGATGCTGGCGCCTGAGTGCCGCGCCTGGTATGGTGTGATCCGCCTCAGCTGCAGAGTCGCAAGTGTCCTTCAGCTGGCGCAGCAGCTTGGGGTAGTCGAAAGACCACACCGGTTTGCGAGGGTTCAGCTTCTGCATCTCGCTCAAGACTGGGCCCAGCCACAGCAGCCATGACGAGTCCAACCTTGCGCTCAGGTCGAACTCTCCGACCTTGTCGGGGGTGACCCGCTCTTGGGGGTGCATCAGGAGACCCCAGTGTCGACTGCCCTCGCACGGCTTCACGATGTCGGCGGGACGCAGCCTGAAGAGCGACTTCGACCTGAGGTAGGTCGAGACAGCTATCGCCAGGAACACCGCCATCATGCGTTGGCCCCTCAGTACTAAGGCGTGCACCAGGACGCACCATATGGTCAGCGGCTCGGGCATCCTTGCACGTCCAGGTGTGAGCCGCTTCCAGCGCTTCAGTGCCTTCCACATTCGCGGCAGCGTCTCGGCTCCCAGTCGCCCGTACTTCGGGTAGAAGTGGTTCACCGCGGCGGCCACGCACATGCCCGTCGAGGCCTGCTCGCCCGGCAGGTAGAGCGAGGTGAAGTAATGGACCAGGCAGGCGTCCATCGTCTCTGACGGCAGCTCGAAGAAGTCCTGGCGGCCACACCTCACCAGCATCCGCTGGTACCGAGTCCTCACTCGCGGCGTCACAGTGCTGGACTCCAGATAGCGGTCGATCGGCACCCCGTCCTCGATCGCCCGAGCGACGGCTGCGTGTCGCCGCTTCGCTCGCCTGGACAGCGTCCGCTGTCGCTTGGCAGCGGATGCGACCTCGGACTGAGGAAGAGGAGAAGGAGGAGGAGGAGGAGGAGGAGGAGAAGGACGAGGAGCAGGAGGAGGAGGAGGAGGAGGAGGAGGAGGAGATTACCAGCATGGCAGCGGGGGGCGCCACGCCCGCCCGATCCTCACCCTCCTGATGTTCATTCTCGTCATCCCCGCGCCCCTGGCCCTCCTTCTCCACAAGCTCACCCTCCTGCTCCACGTTCGCCTGATCTCCACGCTCATTCTCATCTCGATCATTTTCATCTCGCCGAGAAGCGCACGCCCCTTCTTGTATAGACAGAAACTCCCGATCAACAGCAGAGCGGTCGGCTAGTATCAATATTTAAGCATCTTTGACGCGGTCTCGGCCAAGCGTCAGTATTCTAGCTTGGTGATGCAGGCCAGGCATCATTTCGGGAGGCTTTGTACATCGTTTAGTACGGTCTCGGCTCACAGGGAGACTGGCGAACTTGGCATCAGCTCTGACGAGCGCTTCCGCCGACTTGGCAACGGCTTCGCCGACAGAGCAGCTAAGGAGGGTGCGGCCATGCATCCACGCATGTCTACGTCGGAAGCTGGCGCGCTTGATCGGAGGATCAAGACTGCTAGAACTGTCCTGCCTGCAGGGGCGGAGCTCTTGCCGTGCTGGCCCAAGATAGATTTTCGAGGCACAGAGAGGAGTGAGCCTGTCCCCAGTGCCCGCCCCCGAGGGCCCAAACCACAGCTGGGAGGTCATCAAAGGCGTCGGGCGTTGCATGCTCTGCTTGCGTGGATCGCTGACCGACTCGCCACCGCCCGAGGCTGGATACTCAGGTCGGTCCCGGTTGGACGCTGGTGTGCTGGCTAGTTTTAATCGTCTTTCTTTGCTCTGGCAGCCCATTTTGATTCACCTGCCTGCGCTGTAAATAGTACAGCCAGGGGCACGTGTTAAAGGTTTGGGTCATGCGCGTGTTCCGCCACCATTACGGGTTCTCGTAAGTGGCGGGAAAACATCTCAGCGAGGCGGCACCTTGACAAGAAGTGTGTGGCGGTCCGCGTGGGCTATCACTTTCCAGTCCCCGTTTGATGAGATTACATTCCGACCCTCAGCGGTGCTGCAGCCGTTGATGCGGTGTATTTCAATCCTGTGCTATGGGCTTTGTTGCCGACACACAAAGGGGGTGCGGAGGAGGAGGAGGAGGAGGAGGAGGAGGAGGAGGAGGAGGAGGAGGAGGAAGAGGAGGAGGAGGAGGAAGAGAGAGCGGAGGAGAGAAGACAACGGAGGAGGAGGAGGAGGAGGAGGAGGAGGAGGAGGAGGAGGAGGAGGAGGCGGGGGGACGAGGAGGGATGAGGAGGGATGACGAGGGACGAGGGCGAGGCCAGCCTTGGCTCCGCGCGCGTTCGGCCCGTCGGCCAGGGCTCGCCCATGCTGGCGCCGCGGGACTCGCCCGTCCTGGCGCCGCGGTTCGGGGAGCAGGGTCAGCCTCGGCCTGCAGCGGAGCCCCCCAGGGGGGGGTCGCCGTCGTCGTCGCCGCCGCCGCCGCTGTCGTCGTCGTCTCCGTGTCGTCGTCGTCGTCGTCGTCGTCGTCGTCGTCGTCGTCGTCGTCGTCGTCGTCGTCGTCGTCGTCGTCGTCGTCGTCGTCGTCGTCGCCGTCGCCGTCGCCGTCGCCGTCGCCGTCGCCGTCGCCGTCGCCGTCGCCGTCGCCGTCGCCGTCGCCGTCGCCGTCGCCGTCGCCGTCGCCGTCGTCGCCGTCGCCGTCGCCCTCGCCGTCGTCGTCGTCGTAGTAGTCGTCGAAGGGTGTTTGGGTTTTTTCGGCTGCAGGGCCGATGGAGCAAGAAACCTGTCAGGGGCAGGGAGGGAGGGAGGAGGAGGGGCGAGGGGGCGGATGCGGCGGAGGGGGCGGAGGTGGTGGAGAAGGAGAATGGAGTCGAGAGGAAGCAGGGGGAGGATGAGGATGAGGAGCGCAGAATGGCCTAGGGAGACCCTATAGAGGGCCCAGGGCGGAAAGGTCCTGGGAAGCCTCACGATGCCACGAAAAGTCATCTGAAGGCTTCGCAGGCCATAGGAGGCAGGGGGCAGGAGAAGGCTACGGGTAGATGGGGGAAAAATGTTGGCGAGGGGGACTACGACGAGGAGCAGGAGGAGTAGAAGGAGACGGAGAATGCAAAGGAGGCGCAGCTGGAGCATTTAGATGATGATGAGGAGGAGGAGGAGGAGGAGGAGGAGGAGGAGGAGGAGGAGGAGGATTGTGAAGGCCTGACGGCCAGTGCCGCCGCCGACCCTGAAGACGACGACAACGACGGGGACGACGAGGCGGAGGAGGAGGGGAGGAGGAATAGGAGGAGGAGGAGGAGGAGGAGGAGGAGGAGGAGGAGGAGGAGGAGGAGAAGAGGAGGAGGACGCGGTGGGCAGCAGGAGGAGGAGGAGGAGGAGGAGGAAGGAGGAGGAGGAGGAGGAGGAGGAGGAGGAGGAGGAGGAGGAGGAGGAGGAGGAGGAGGAGGGAGGAGGAGGAGGAGGAGGGAGGAGGAGGAGGAGGAGGAGGAGGAGGAAGGGGAGGCGGATGCGGAGGAGGAGGAGCAGGGGCAGGGGGAGGACGGCGAGGTGTAAGGAGCAGAAGGAGGACGATGATAATGGGAGTCTGAGGAGCAGGAGAAGAAGGAGGACGCGGAGGAGGGGGAGGAGGGGGAGGAGGACGAGGAGGAGGAGGACAAGGAAGAGGAGGAGGAGGAGGAGGAGGAGGAGCAAGACGAGGTCGAGGCAAGGTTGCGGAGCACCGGGGGCAAAGCACACGGGGGAGGAGGGGAGCATGATAAGGAGGATGATCAGGAGGACGAGGACGAGGAGGATGAGGAGGAGGAGGAGGATGCGAAGAGGGGGGATGAGGATCAGGGAAAGGGCGAGGAGGAGGAGGAGGAGGATAAGGATAAGGAGGAGCAGGAGGAGGAAGAACAGCAGGGGCAGCAGGAGGATAAGGAGGAGGAGGAGGAGGAGGACGCCGTGGAGCAGGAGGGGGAGGATGAGAAAGAGCATGCTGAAGAGGATGAAGAGGGGGAGTTGGGGCAGAGGGAGGTTGAGAAGGGCAATCAGCAGGTGGAGGACGATGAAGACGAGGCGGAGGAACAGGAGGAAGAGGGTGAGGAGCAAAGGGGAGGAGGGGATGCTTGTCGGGCCTCTTTGGAGCGCAATCGGGGGCCTCTGGTGGACAGTTTTGGAGTGTTTTGGGAGACACTTGGGGGGCCTCTTGGGAACCTTTTGGGGGCCTCCAGGGACTTCCTGGGCGCTTCTTGGGGGCGTCTTCGGGGTTTCTTGGGGCCTCCTAATTAAGAGCTTCCTGGGGGCGAGGGCTCCAGAAGTCCATTCGCGTCCCCCGTCTGGGCGCTCTCTTGGAGCCGATTTGGGTGCCTCTTGGCCTGTCTTGGAGGCGTCGCAGGCCGTCTTCGGGCCCTCTTGGGCCATGTGGGGACGCTCTTGGGGGACGTTGGGCCGTCTTGGGGCGATCTTGGGGGCCTCTTGGGCCGGGAAGAGGCGAGACAGCTAAAATCCTTCAAAACCTAAGGGAAATGTATGAATTTTGCCTCTTGGGGCCTTTGGGAGTGCTCCTAGAGGCTAATTGGGGCGCTTTGCAGGCCTCATGGGCCTTCAGGAGGCCGTGAAGGCGTCTTGGACGGATCGCTCGGCGATGCGGCGCCCTCTTGAACCGTCTTGGAGGCCTCCTCGGGCACTCTTGGCCCCTCCTGGGGCTTTTTGGGGGGCCCGGGACCCCCTGGGCGGGAGGCGTATCTGGGTGGCAACCCTCCCTCGCGACCGCCCCCCCCCTGGGGATCCCCCCCTGGGGATCCCCCCTTGGGATGCCCCCCGGGACTCCGCCCAGGGGAGTCGCCTCCCAGGACCCCCCCCCTCACACCCCGTCGGGGGAGGGATCGAAGGGAGGGGGCTTCTCTTCGATCGAATTACGACATTGCTCACTTTCGCTTTGGCTGGCGCGCTTGGATGCGCACGGGGAAGAGGGCCCAGGGAAAGGAGGGGAGAGGCGACGGGCCCAGGGAAACGGGGGCCGTAGGGAAAGGCGCCGGCAGAGACGACGACCAACAGATGACGAAGGGGACGGCTCGAACGGACAAGCCCTTCACACGCGCCGACAGGGTCGGCGGCTTCTGACGAGGAGGGCTAGATCGGCAACACCCCAACATACTTATACTATATGTGCGTCGCCCTCCCAGAGGCGACGCGCGCACCGAGGAATCTTATAGTATATGCGTTGTGGCGGGCGCATTCTGGCCACACCGCTCGGGAAACGATAAACTACAAGATGGGTATACCATATGTTCGGGTCGGACGCGCGCGTCCAAGGATTACATATAGTACTAGTACGTCTTTGCGCATCCCACTAGAAGAGACCCAGCGTGGCCCAGCGGTCCTGCAGGACACCCTGTCGCCTCAGGTCTCCTCGTGAGGTCCGGTGAGCGCCGCCTTGCCGCTGCGGGAGGTGCGCCCCTGAATGCCGAGCGCTCGGTCGGCCCGCCCATCAGGCGAGAGCGCCGCTTTGCAACGGAATCTGGCCTCCACCCTAGCAGCAACGAGGCGAAAGTGTGTGTTAGGAGAGATCCTCAGTTTGCAGGCTGTGTTGGGAGAGATCCTCAGTTTGAAGGCTGTGAAATCACAAGGTTCAAGGCTGTGTTGGGAGAGATCCTCGGTTTGAAAGTCAGTCGCTCCCGGATCCGTGCAACTGTTTGACGTGTTGTGTCTTAGGGCAGTGGAGCCGGACCAGGTCCAACGCTGAAAGCCTCATTATGGAAAGCCCATTCCTCTATTAGTGCTGCTATGCAGGCTTAAGTGCTCGACCCACTGGGTGAGAGCGTTTCAAGCGAAAGCGCACTTGTTTGCAACGGATCTCCTCTATCAGTGTAGTCGCTCATGCTTTGGACGAATCTGCGTGGCGCTAGGGCGAGCTACACATTTTGACAACGATGTGCTCAATCCGTGAAGCTGCCGGAAGCTTTTAAGAGGAATGTTTGCGGCGCTGGGGCAAGAGCCATCTTTTGAACACGACTCGACCTCGATCCGTGTCAGTTCGGGAAGCCTTGATTACCACTTTGCGTGGCGCGGCTTCCGGGAGCCACGACTTGAAAACCAACCTCCCTATATCCGTGTGACAGTTTCAAGTTTCAAGCCTCGGGGCTCATGGCGTATGTATTTTCGGGCCCGTCCACAAGCACGCCTGGTGGAGGACGAGGACGAGGAGGTGAGCTTGAGGTTGGGTACAGCAGGAGGAAGAGGAGAAGAAGGAGGAGGAGGAGATGAGGTGGAGCGGTTGGAGGTGGAGGTGAGGTGGAGCGGGATGAGGATGAGGTGAACACATCTTTGGGAAATGTTGCTTGTTAGCACGAGCGCTGCATAGGCTTTAAAGGTCACGTGCACTGGCGCCGTCTTTTGGCAGCTGCGCTGCGCATCGCATCATGATGTGCACAGGCGCGGGCGCCACAGAGCGACCGGTATTACAAAGGCTGGCAGAAAAAGAGCAGCATGGAACAAAAAAAAAAAAAAAAAAAAGGATGAGGTGAACACATCGGGCGCCAGAGAAAAGACAATACAGCATGGAAATTCCTGGATCCGGCCCGAACCCACAAGGGGGAGGGGCAGAATCCCAGGACGCTCCCACGCTAGCCTGTCCTATCTCACGCGCGGCGCAGATCCAAAGCCAGGGCGGGCTCCAGCATCTCGGCCGACCCAAACTTGTAGGATGGGCGCTGGCATTTACCAACACGCGTCTAAGCGGCCTTGGCGCCGTGGGACTCGAAAGTCTCGCTGCACTGAGACTGCAAGTTAACCGGCCAGCCGTCGGTAGCGTAATTGCCACACCTACTACAGGTTGGTACTTGCGGTGGAACCAGAGTTAAACAACTTGTGACCCTGAGGGTCACGAAGTAGCTCCCTCAGCCGAACTGGGAAACCAGGGCATCTCCCTTCAGGAGGCCTGCCTTCCCCGCGGCATGTGCTCCGCTCGGGGACCCCCAGAGGGCCAGCAGGAGCACCCGGCGCGGTCCCCAGCCCCCAGTTGACGGCTACGTTACTCCGTGCCCAGAGGGGCTGTTCTATTTTTCTTTGACGTCTTGCATTTCCAGTACTGCACGTGCCGTCAGCTTAGATTGCGTCGCGCGTGGCTAAGTCGGAGCCCTTTTTCGTTTAGTCTCCAGAGGAACTCCACAGCCTCGATGCTCATGTTAAACCGGGCACGTCCCTCGACAGGAGGAAGAGTCAAGAATAGTACAACACATAGTATGGTTACGATTTTCGTACCGGTTTGACTATTTTTGATTCTGTTTTGATTATTTTCCATGTTCGTCCACATCCTGCCCGTAGTACGCCGTAGGAGGACATGCCCGACCTAGTGCTTGTGCCTCCCCAACGTAAACGTGATCCCCAGGAGCGGGGTGCACGCGCGCGCCAGCGAGGTGGGGGCCGCGTCTGCCTCTGTGGAGGGCGCTGCCCTAAGTTCTCGTCCTGGGGATAGCCGCCGTCGTCCCGACCGGCATTCTCCCGAGAGACGCAGCTCGCACACGCGCGCCGGCGAGGTTGGGGCTGCCTCTGCCTCCGTGGAGGGCGCCGCTCTGAGTTCTCGTCCTAGGGAGCCGTCGTCGTCCCGACCGCTATTTTTAACATAACGAGTTTCCTCTGGAGTCTTGTGCACGGCCTTGTGCGGGAGAGATTGTGCGCTCTTGTGCGGTGCTCTTGTGCAAGCTGTTGGTGTCGACCAGGCATGCGCGAGTGGTTAGTTTGAGCATGTCAGCTGGTCAGCCAAAGCCCTCTTGTGCGCCTTGTGCGCGGTCTCTCTTCGCTAAGTTATTCTTTCTGTTAAGAATTGCTCTAAGTGCTAAGTGGCCTTTCGGTCGCTTTCGCTGAGTGGCCTTCGCCCGGGAGACGCAGCTCGCCTCGTGCAGGGGCTCCGGCGATGCACGGCCCACTCCACCTCGGCAGGCAGCGGCGCTCGCGCGCGCGCGGGCCCCTGCGCGTGCCCGCCCTGAGGCCCACTTCGATCTGACTGGTACGCAGCGGCAGAAATTTCGGCCACTTCGATCCGACTCCATCCCGTTTGTTCTGGCGATCCGACGCGGCCCGATGTTTGCATGGCTCTGCTGTGCATCTTGGTGCAGGCTTCGGCTCGATCTCTGTCGACTCCGCACCGATGCGTGCGGCCCGACCCGACGCCTATCTCGGGCCGACTTCCCGATCCGATGCTGGCAGATCATGCCAGGAGCACCGGCGATGCACGCGCCTCTCCCGCTCGGCAGGCCGCGCTCGCGCGCGCGCGGGCCCCCTGCGCGCGCCCCCCCCCCCTCCCCCAGGAGCCGCCGCCCGCGAGACGCAGGTGGGCCTCCATCTCCGGCTCGGACTGCGGGCGGCTCAGCGGGCGCTCCCGTGCTGGACGGGGCTGGACGGGGCTGGGAGGGGCTCGCGGCGGCCCGGCCCCGGACATGCCGGCGTCGCTCGACCTCTCGGCGGAGGTTTTGGCAGGGGCCGTTTCCGGCCTCCGGGGGCCCTCGCCGGGCCCTGGGGCCGTCAGTCAACAACTCGGGATGAAGCCCCCGTTTCAGGGAAGGAACCCACACCTCTGGGGCTCCACTTTGTGGGTCAAAAACACGACGTCGGAGTTCAGGATTAGCGGCGGCTCTTGGTTCAGGGCAGCCTTTGGCTCTTGATGGCGAGAGGGGGGCGCAAGAGAGTGCGATCGTTCGACACTGTTTTGTTGCTCTCTCTCTAATTACTCCCCCTGCGCTTCCCACACACTCGATGCTCGCTAAACTTTGTGGACGTTCTCAGTACCCTGCGCCCTCTACTCTCTACGTCCTGCTCAGCCCCTTCACCACCCGTACCCACCCCACCGTATACGCTGTCGATGATCTCTCTACGCTCGTTCTCATTCTACTCACCTCACAGTCTCCGCATTATTTCCTCTCTGCGCTTTCTGTGCCCTGCACTTGAGACTGGGAGCCTGGGAGCTAAGAGCCAGGATCCCGGCAACGCGGGCGCCCCCAAAGGGCCCGAAAGCCTTCCTCCCTTCCCGCATCTCGCCCCTCCGAGCGCCGCCGCCCAAGACCACCGCGGTCATAGTTTTTTCTTCACATCGTGGGCACACGAGGTCCTGACCTAATTACTCCTCCTCCTCCCTCCTCCCTCCTCCTCCTCCCTCCTCCTCCTCCTCCTCCTCCTCCTCCTCCTCCTCTTCATCCTCCCCCTCCCCTTTCCCCCTCCGTCCTCATCATCCTCCCTCCTGCTCCTCCTCCTCCTCCTCCTGCTCCTTCTCCTCCTCCTGCTCCTCTTCCTCCTCTTCGCCCGCTCCTCCCACATCCCGCCTGCGCGGTCTGCGCGCCGTGCCCACGCGGGCTGCGTGTCTCGGCGGATGGTTTTTGGAGGGTCCTGGGGCCTCGCGAGGGCGCCCAGAGGCCGAAAGCGGCCCCCAATCTCCCCGTGGAGTTTTTTCCCAACCATCTTGTGGTGACGGGTCCTCGGTTTGAAGAGACAGCGCCCAGCCTTTCACTCTTTCCTCCTCCCCCTCTCCCTCCTCCCTCCTCCCTCATCATCATCATCATCATCATCATCATCATCATCAGCATCATCATCATCATCATCATCACCATCATCAGCATCAGCATCATCATCAGCATCAGCATCATCATCAGCAGCAGCAACATCATCATCATCACCATCATCATCATCATCATCATCATCATCATCATCATCATCATCATCATCATCATCATCATCATCATCCGTAGCCATTTTGGCTCAAGTTCCAAACGCGTCCCTGGCGCTTGGAGCTTGGATGCAGCCGAGGGGGCGGCTCAAAGCCCCCGCGCTTTCTTCAGCGTCAGTCACTTCAGGCGCCCAGCGGCGCCAGGATCCTGCCCTTCGCTCGGAGTCTGGGCCATGGGTGGCAGCGGACGTCGCTTGCAGCATGGGTTCCAGAAGTGCTCCAAGTGCCAGTACACGTGGACGTGGCGCACACGTTCGGCATGCTTCAACTGCGGCCACTGCCTCTCGCCCGCGTCCTCGCCCGCCAGGTCGCCTGATGGTGCTTGGTCCGACCGGGCAGCGAGCGCCGACGCAGCCGCTGGCCGTGCTCGGCCTGCCTCTCGGCCACCGTGGCAGGAGGCCAGGCTGCGGCCCGACACGCGGCAGGTGCGGGAGGAGACGCTGCTCGAGACTATCAAGCGCCGCAAGGAGGAGCTCCCCCTGGAGGCGTCCCAGGCCTTGGCGGGCCTCGAGGCGGCGCTCCAGCAGCCCACGGCCACGGCGCCCAAGCCCGAGCTGCCCGACGAGGCCGTCCAGCGGGCATGGGGAGCGGCGCGTCGTGCGACCAAGGCGCTCAACGAGGCCCTCGACGCCACCGAGGGGGCCCGCGCCTGGCTCGCCAAGTGCCAGGCCAAGGAGGACGAGCTTGCGGCGGAGTACGCGCTCGCCCTCGAGGAGCAGGCGAGGGCTATCGCACACGCCAAGGGCTGCCTCAAAGGCGAGCAGGCCACTCCAGCATCGGTCTCGGTCAACCTATCCTCCGTCCTCGAGGGGAGGGAGGGCCTCAACTCCGAGCTCGGGGTCGCCTTCGACCTCGACGGCATCTCGCTCACGGAGCAGGAGCAGGCCGACTGGGAGAAAACGCTGGAGCAGTTCAAGCAGGACTTCACAAAGCAGGTGGAGGCGATGCTCAAGCCCGCGGCTGAGGAGCTCGAGAAGCGGAGAGAGGGCCTCAAGAAGATGCAGGAGGAGTTCCGCGCCAAGACCAAGAAGCGGCGGATGGACTCTGAAGCTGCTCGGCCTGCTGGTGAACCTGACCCTCCTGGCGACGAACAGCGAGGCGCTGGGGGCGACGCAGCAGGACATACCAGCGGCGCGGCTCCTGGGACGCCCAGCCAGCCTGAGGCCGCCCCAGCCCCCAGACAGCCCCAGCTGTCGGCAGAGCGGCTCGCAGAGCTCAAGAAGGCCGCGAGGGAGGTGCGCGGTCGCAAGCCAGGAGGCGACGCCAAGGAGAGCGCGCCCACAGCGTCTCCCTAGCAGCGGCGGGCGCCGTGGCGGTCGAAGCGCCTTGCAGCCGTTCACGTTCGACTCCGCCAACGGCTCAGGCTGGGGACCCCTCACGACCATATGGGGCAGGCCTCAGGAGAGGGCCCAGGAGCTGACCAGGGAGGCCCATGCGGGTCAGTGCCGGTTGGCCCAGGAGACCCACCCACACGAGGAGGAGGCAACCCGCGAGGAGCAGTGGCTGCGCAGGCAGGGCCTGCGGGATGCCCTCACGCCTGGCACCAGCCACCCAGGCAGCCTGGACACGCAGCAGAGGAGGGCCGCCTCGGGCGGCACAGGAGGTGGGTCTGGGCGGCGCGAGGCGCCGCTCAGCCCTTGCGAGGCGCCGCCGCTGGGACCAGATCTAAGCACGTCAACCCTGGGCGGCGCACCTGCCTCCACATCGAGGGGCTCAAGCGAGGAGGAGTGCTGGCGGCCAGCGTCTACCTCGACATCGACCGCCAGGGGCCTGCGTCATGGGAGGCGCTGCGCACGCTGGGGCGCGCGCTGAGAGCCTCGGGCAGGTCCTTCGTGATCGGGGGGGACGTCAACGTGGAGCCCGCCCTCTCCTCGGACGCGGCGCGGTTCTGGTTGGAGGCGGTGAGAGGCCAGGTCGTATGCAACGAAGAGGGCCTCGGCACCTGCCACGTCGCGGCCGACGCGCCGCCGTCCGAGCTCGACTACTGCATCGTGGCCATCATGTTCGACGACTGCTCCCTGCGCCACACTGGCTCGGAAGCGCAGGTGGGCATCATGCTAGGCAAGGCGGCGTGCGCCGTCATCAGGGGCCTGGAGCGGGGCATAGGCGCGGTGGTCTCCAGGGACAAGAGCGAGATCCTGGGGACCACCGAGAGGTTGCACCGCCTCAGCGAGTACCACATGGACGAGGGCTCCTTCGCGCATGCCAAGGAGACCAGGAACTTGGGAGTGTGCTACGCCATGGGCGCCAGAGCTGGGGGGGTGGCTGCTGGCCGACGCCAAGCCGCCGCGGCCCAGCTCGGCCGTGCCCACCAGATACGACGGGTAAGGAAGGAAGCGGCAGTCAAGCTCGTCAATGCTGGACTTAAGCCCGCTACATCATACGATATCTCTTGTATAGCCTGGTCGTCATCGGCGCTGGCGAGATGGAGGTCCAAGCTCGCAGCCATCGCCTTCGGCACGGGGCCTGGCAGGAGCATCTGCCTCAGCTACCTGCTGGCCGCGAAGCCGTGGGACGACCCGCTCTTCGACCGCGTCGCCAAGCCCATGGAGGCGTGGGCGAGGGCGCTGCAGCAGGTCAAGGAGCAGGACAGGCGCGCCCTCGGCTCGGCCTTTGCGGCGGCGCGCGAGCGCCTCACCGCCAGCGGGCCAGAGGGCCTGGCGGGAAGGGGGCCCAGCCTCCGCAGCGGCCCTTGCCGCGGCGCGCCTCGGCGGGAGAGCTGACCACATCAGGCGCTGGACGGACGACCTTGGGAGGATCCTAGACCTGCGCGAGACCGACAGGCACGCGTTCCAACGCGAAGTACAGGCTGCCTTCATCAGGAAGTTTTGGAGGGACGTGGCGAGCCACGACCCGCTGCGGGGCCACCGGAAGGGCGGCGCGGCCATCAACGGCCTGAGGGGGCGGCTGGCGAAGCAGCTCGCTTACCACGCCCTTGCTTCGCGGTGGTCCTCGGCCAGGCAACGGGAGGCAGACGATCTCAACATCAGCTACTTCTACGACACAGGCGGCCCGCTGGACTCGGACGCGGAGCACGCCATCTGGTCGCGGCGCCTGGTCAAGGACCCGCGCAGTGACCTCCCCCTGCCGCTCACGGCGCGCATTGTGCGCACAGCGGGGCCGTGGGCGGGCGAGCCGCTCCATGGAGAGGTCTTCCTGGACGGTGCGGCGGCCCACGCCCAGGACCGAGTTCTGGCGCGAGCGGGATGGGCAGCTTGCTCGACGGACCACACGGGCGCCGCGACCTCGTCGATCCTGGGGCCAGTACAATGGCCGCTCGCCCAGGAGTCGGGCTCGGAGGAGTTGCTGGCGGCAGTGGAGGCCTTGGCCCACTGTCTCCCGCCCGTGCACCTCTTCAGCGACTCGCAGCTGCTCGGAGACGGCTGGGAGGCAGGCGAAGATTGGTGCCTATGCTGGTCAAGACCGTACAGAGGCCTGTGGACCGCCTTCTGGAAGCGGGTCCACGACATAGGCAGGGACGCCATTCAGAACACAAAGGTGAAGGGGCACGCCACGTTGCATGACGTCCTGGTCGGGTCCTCCACGGAGTGGAAGCGGCGGGGCAACAAGCTAGCCGACTTGAAGGCCAAGCAGGGCGCCAGCTTCCACCCCACCTTCCCCGCGCTGGTCGAGGTTGCGAGCATTGCCGACGAATGGGGTGAGAGCCTGGGTAGGATGCTCGGCCAGGCGCCGCAGGAGGGCAGCAGCTGGCTCACGGCGAGCGGCGGCTACGCTGCGCCTGGCCTCCAGATAATTAGATGTGCCGCTCCTGGCTGCCGCATGCGCTCGATCGCACCATGCGGCCGCTGCTCGGCCCGCGCGTGCGAGAGGCACGGCTCGTCGGCTCTCGTCGGGGCAAGACGCATCAGGTGCTGCCTCGGATGCGCGGCGAGTAGCCGTCCTCTCCCCGCTTTTTCCCACCCGCCCCCGCCGCCACCGCCCCCGCCCGCCTCGGGATCCGAGGGCTCAGGCGCAGGCGCGGCCGCGCTCCTCGGCATCATAGCAGGAGCCGCCGCAGCGAGCGGGGGGGGAGGCCAGCGGAGGAGGGGACGAGGAGCAGCAGCAGCAGCAGCAGCAGGAGCAGCAGTCTCCAGCGCAAGTTAGTTCGATCGAGAACCCTTCCAGCGAAGGGGCTCCTCCACCAGGGGGCCACAGTGGGCGAGGTCGGGTGGGTCGCGGGGCCCTCCTGGGCCTGGACCTGGTCTCGGGGAAACGTGGCCCCCCTGGTGGAGCGCGAGGTTCCACCCGTCCCACAGGATGTGGCGGACGGGAGACCTAGCCTTTTTGCGTGCGGTGCGGCGGGTACTGCCGCAGCCGTCGGGTCATGGCACTCGGCGACGAGTGCCCATCTCGGCCGCTCTCAAGCATGCAGGCCGAAGGGCTCCGCAGAATGAAGCGAGGCCTCCACCCCACCAAAGGGGGGGTAGAGGCCGACCTCGGCGCCCCGTCCCCCCTCCCGCCGCGAGAGAGGTCGCGCTCGAGGGAGCGTGCGGGGAGCTGGGGATAATGTAGCAGCAGCAGGGGGAGTGTGCACGTCGGCAGCGGCCCCCTTGGGAGAGCGGGATCATCATCATCATCATCATCATCGTCATCATCATCATCGTCATCAACATCAGCATCACCATCATCAGCAGCAGCATCATCATCGCCATCGTCATCGTCATCGTCATCATCATCATCATCATCGTCATCGTCATCATCGTCATCATCATCAGCAGCATCAGCATCAGCATCCGCATCATCAGCATCAGCATCAGTAGCAATCACATTTTCATCACCATCATCATGAGCATCAGCGTCAGCATCATCGTCATCATTATCATATAGTCAGCATCGTCATCGTCGCCATCATACCATCATCGCCATCATAAGCATCACCATCATCATCGTCACTATCAGCATCGTCATCATCACCACCACCATCATCATCAATGATGATTACGCAGCATCATCATCATGATCATCATCATCATCATCATTATCATCATCATCATCGGCATCGGCATCGAGATCGGCATCGGCATCGGCATCGGCATCATCATCGTCTTCATCATCACCATCAGCAGCATCAGCAGTAGCATCAGCATCAGCAGCATCATCATCGACCTGATGGCCGTCATTATCACCATCATCGTCATTAGCATCGCCGTCATAAACACCATCATCGCCATCAGCTTCGGCACACACCTCACACGTTTCGTGTCCCCCTCGGGAACCCCACCGATGACCCCAGTGGCGCCGCCTGCGTGTGCGCGACACCCCGTTCCGGCACACCCCTCACACGTTTCGTGGCCCCATGGGAGCTCCACCTAAGGCCCCAGTGGCGCAGCCCGCATGTGGGCGACACCCCCGTGTCGGCATACCTCTTCACGCGTTTCCTGGGGAGCTCCACCGAATGCTCCAGTGGCGCCGCCCGCATGTGGACGACACCCCGCTTCGGCACACCCCTCACGCACTTCGTGGCTCCACAGGGAGCTCCACCGAAGTCCCCACTGCCGCAGCCCGCATGTGGGCGTCACCCCCGTTTCGGCATACCCCTCACACGTTTCCTGACCCTAGAGGGAACTCCACCCAATGCCCCAGTGGCGCAGCCCGCATGCGTCCCAGCCATTAATTTCAGCACACCCTTCAAACGTTTCCTGACCACATAGGGAGCTCCACCTGAGGCCCCAGTGGCGCAGCCCGCATGTGGGCGCCACCGCCGCTTCGGCACACCCCTCACAAGGTTCCTGGCCCCATCGGGGGGCTCTACCTCAGGCATCGGTGGCAGCGCCCACATGGCGACCCCGCCCCATGTCGGCACGCCCTTCACACGCTTCGTGGCCCATAAGGAGATCAACTGAAGGCGACACCCACAACGACGGTGCTCACAACTACATATGGTTGGGTCTTTCGTCCCAATGTTTGCCCGACGTGGGCATGTCTGGCCCGTCCCCCGGAGGTCCTCACCCTTTCCCTTGGAGCAGCTCTTCGTCCCAGACCCGTTCTGGACGGCCCCAGGGCCCGATAGCGATGGCAGTAGCCGAGGAAAAAGCCCAGGCTGCAAACATCAGATCGTCGGAGATCTGGGGTCCAGGCTCGAAACGCTGAACTGGGTGGTGGCTGACGCATGCGGGCGGTGCCACTGGGGCCTTTGGTGGAGCTCCCTTATTTGGCCCACGAAACGCTGTGATAAGTGGTGGCTGAGGCATGCGGGCGGTCCCACTGGGACCTTCGGTGGAGCTCCCTATGGGGCCACGAAACGTTGTACTGGGTGGGTGAAACGCAGGGAGGCGGCGGCGGACGATGGCAGTGCCGCGAAGACGTGCTCAACTCTAGAATACTCTGTTGAGAGGATCCCCGGGACCTGTGCAGCAAGAGGGAGGAGGCGGAGGAGGAGGGGGAGGAGGGAAAGGAGGAAGGAGGCGGGAGGAATGAGGAGGAGCGCCGGGCGCCGTCTCTTTAAAACGAGGACCCAACACCACAGGCCAGGGACACCTTTCACGGGCAACGATAGGGGAGGATAGGCATAGGGGGACGCATCGACCCCCAATCGCCCATTGATCGCCGATAGGGGCTCGATAGCCCCAACCTGCCCAGGAGCATTCGGATTCACTATCGGGGGCCTATCGCCGATCTATCGGCGATGTTTCGCCGATTCCAGGTCGATGCTCCCCCCTCTGTGCCAGTTCCCCCCCCTTATCGTTGCCGCCCAACTTTTAGCAACCCCCAAATGGAGGGCTCCATTGGGTTGTCACAGAGCGCCCCCGCCGAGGCGACGAGGCCTCGCCGATGCTCTGGCCCGCGGCCTCTCCGCTGCTGCGCGCCAGCTACCGGAGCCTCAGCGGCACGCCGATCTACGGGCCCCGCTCGCACCCAGGAGCCGCTGCAGCAACTGCACGGTCGGGACACTGAAATAAGGACCTCTTTGGGCTCAGGAGGGTCGGAGGTGGAAAATGTACCCATACCGCTACTCTCCGCCCGTTTTACCCTTTGAGAACCTCTTGGTGGTCCTTCATCACCACCGTAGGATTCGCTTCGAAATCCTGGTCAGAACGCATCCCAGGAGAGGTCCGGGGAGCAGCGGTACCGTTACCAGTTGGTTTCCCCAGAGGGGCTCGGGCTCTTGAGATTTATGTAGTGGACCTGTTTGTGGCGTAGGCCCGCTGTGGCCATAAAAAGCCTCTTCGTTCCTTATTTGGCGATCCTTCTGGTAGCACGATGGCTGGAGGTCGTCGTCGTCGTCGTCGTCGTCGTCGTCGTCGTCGTCGTCGTCGTCGTCGTCGTCTTCGTCGTCGTCGTCGTTCTGTCGGAAAGTTTCTCCAAACGTGCTTGCACGCTGCCTCCCTCTTGCCGTTCGCTGTCTTCCCCGCTTTCACGTCGTGGAGCCAGTCGTGCGTCGGTCCGATCTGTGAGGGGGGATGCTTTGTCACTTCGATTCGTAGCTGATTGGGAGGGCCTGCCGAGGTTCCGCCTGGTGCTTTTGGGCGCCTCGTGCAGCCTCCTTTCTCTCTCTGCTGCTCCTCCCTCTCTCAGCCGCCCTTCCTCTTCCCCCTTTCGCAACTGTCTCCTCCTTCCTTCCCCCCCCCCTGCCCCACCATCCATCCGCACCCTGGCCTCGCGGCGCTCTCCACCCCTTCCCCCGGCCCGTGGGCGACTTCCCAGGAGTCTCCGGTCCCCTGGCGAAGGCGGCCGCAAGGGGATGGCAGCTGTCTGCGCAGGCCCGCGTGGGCCTGGGGCAGGTGTTGGGGGGGGCGGTGGGGGACTGGGGCCCTCCAGGGAAGCGGGGGGGAGGATGAGAAGGGGGAGAGCGAGAAGGAGTGACAGGATCGCGGGAAGCACCAGGATCGGGAAGAGGAGGGGCGAGAGGAGGAGGAGGAGGAGGAGGAGGAGGAGGAGGAGGAGGAGGAGGAGGAACAGCAGCGACAGGAGGAGGAGGCGGAGGGGCGGAGGAGGAGGAGGAGGAGGAGGAGGGAGGATGAGGAGGAGGATGAGGAGGAGCAGGGAGAGAAGGAGTAGGAGGAGAGGGGGAGGAGGAGGAGGAGGAGGAGGAGGAGGAGGAGGAGGAGGAGGAGGAGGAGGAGGAGGAGGACGAAGAGGAGGACGAGGACGAGGAGGAGGCAGAGGAGGACAAGAAGAAAGAAGAGGAGGATGAAGAGGATGAGGATTTCGGAGGAGGAGGACGAGGAGGGGGAACAGGAGGAGAGGGAGGGATTTTACGAATAAGGATGATGGTGTTGATGATGATGTTGTTGATGCTGCTGCTGCTGCTGCTGATGATGATGATGATGAGATGATGATGATGATGATGATGATGATGATGATGATGATGATGATGATGACGATGACGCTGATGATGATGATGATGATGATGATGATGATGATGATGATGATGGTGAGGATGTTGATGGTGGTGGCGCTGATGATGAGGAGTAATGATGATGACAATGATGACGACGATGATGATGATATTGCTGATGTTGCTGATGCTGGTGATGATGATGGCGCTGATGATGATGTCTATGAGGATGATGTTGACGACGATGCTGACTGTTATTGTGATGGTGATGCTGATGCTGGTGATGGAAATGATTGTGATGATGCTGATGCTGCTGATGATGATGGTGTGGTTGATGCTGGTGGTGTTGATGATGCTTCTGATGGTGATGCTGATGATGATGCTGATGATGGTGATGTTGATGATAATGATGGTGATGGTGATGCTGATGATGGCGATGGCGATGTTTGTTGCAGAGGTGTTGATGCGTATGGTGGTGTCTATTCTGATGGGGAGGATGATGGGGATGCCTGCAGGGATGCGGAGGTGAAGATGAGGAGGAAGTAGGGGCGGAGGAGCAAGCGAAGAACACGGGGAGAAGGAGAGCAGGATGTTCATGCTGATGATGATGGTAATCATGGGGTCGAGGGGGTGGTGAAGATAAAGAAGATGAGTGGAAGCACACCTTTGATGATAATCTCATGATGACGGTGATGATAGTCATGCATGTGGGTTTATGATGATGTTCAAAGATGGAATGATGTTGAAAATGAGGCGGAGGAGGAGGAGTCCTGAAAACTCCGCGGGGGGTGAGACCAGGGAGGTTTAGATCAGTAGCCTTTTGTTCATGTGGAAACGGTGGTGATGAATCATCGATTTACGCATGGTCATCCATCCATCCTTCTGTCCTTCTACCCATCCACACACCCACCCATTGCACGTGCACCGCCGCCAGATCCCATCCATCCACCCACCCATCCATCCACCCATCCACCCGCCCATACATCCTTCCATCCACAATCTCTACCTTAACCCATCCTTCAATCTTGCCTTTTCTTCCATCCTTCCTGCCATTGCCATTTTGGCTGCAATTGCTTCCTGGCTCTTCATGCCTTCTTCTAGCCATCCTGCCGTTGCTTTTTCCTGCCGAGCCGGGAGTGGCGCTAGCCTCCTCGGAGATGTGGGCGCCGCCTCAGATTTCGGCGCCTCCTCAGATTTGGCAGGTCCCGCAGCAGGCCCCGCAGCGGCAGGGGCAGCAACCCGGGCAGGACAAGAAGCTTGTCCTCGGCGCTGGCGTGAAGGTCGACGACGACGACGACGACGACCGCGACGACGGCTACGACGGCGACGACGACGACCACCGCGACGACGACGACATGACAAGAAGCTCGCCTTCGGCGTTGGTGCGAAGGCCGACGGCGACGACGACGACGACCGCGACGACGGCGACGACGACGGCGACGGCGACGGCCGCGACGACGACGACGACGACGAAGGTCACGACTGGCTCCATCCCGCTCTTCAAGCTGCCCCGAGTTCGCCAGTCGGAGGCCGCCGCGTTTCGAACGGAGGGGGAGGATGAGGACGGTGGCGCCGGGGATGGCGATGGCGAAAATGACGAAGGGGGAGGGGGAAGGAGGTGGAGGGGGAGGAGGGGGTGGGCGGGGATGGCGACGAGGAGGAGGGCGACTACGAGCGGGAGGAGGACGGGGGGGCAGGAGAAGGATCGGAGCCCCCCCCCCGCCCCCCCCAAAAAAAAAATCCGATGCCCGGGGGGTGGGTGGGGGGGGGATGGCCCGGGGTTGCGCGCGTTTTCTGGCGTCTGCGAACGCGAACGAAGCTATCGTTTTCACGTTGCATGTTCAGGAGGCTTGCGCCACTTTGATCGGGGGGGGGGGGCTCGCGCCATGCTGGTCGCCGGGGGGCGGGCGCCATTTTTCGCCGCGCATTTTCGCGCCCCTCCCCTGGGGGCTTCCGAGGAGGAGGAGGGGGGGGGATGGGGGGGGGGCCACTATCCTTCCCCTCCTCTTCTTCCTCCTCCTCCCCTTCCTCCACGTCATTCGCGCCCCCCTCGTCCTCGCGCCCCACCCGGGTGCCCCTCCCCCCTCCGCCCTCTGGCCCCCCCCCCCCGTCCTTCTTCCCTCCTCGCGACTGTTCCTGCTGCCCCCCCCCCTTCCCAGCTCCCCCTCGCCTTCCCTCCTGCCCCGGCGAGGCCTTGGGGCATCTCGGCGGCGATTGGGAATGCGCCTGCCGCCGCGGGGCTCTCGACCCATGGCGTCGCTGTCGCGATATGGCGCGCGGCGCGCGTTCGGCCCGACCTCGAGGTCGCCGATCTGCGGGTGGAGGCCCGCGCAGAGTTGCACGAGAGCTTCAAGGGGGCGTTCGACGGCCGCGAGAAGAACTGCCCGCGGGACGACGACGACGGCGACGACGACGATGGCGACGACGACGACCACGACGGCGACGACGACGACGACGACCGCGACGACCGCGACGACGACGACCGCGACGACGGCGACGACGACGACGACGACGACCGCGACGACGACCACGACGACGACGACGACGGCGACGACGACGACGACGACGACCGCGAAAACGACGGCGACGGCGACGGTGGCGACGACGACGACGACGACTACGCAGGAGCGCAGGCAGGTTCCCTCGAGCGTGGAGTCAGCGCCGCTGCCGCGGCATCATGGCTGCATCTTTGGCGTTGCGAAGCATCTCGGCTTCCAGGACTCAGGGTGCCTCCAGGGGCCCCTGGCTGGCCAAGGAGGGGAAGGCGAGGGGGGGCGAACTTGGGAGGGGGGGGGATGGGGGGGGAAGGTGATGAGGAAGAGACCAGCATCGCCGCCGCCCACCGCAGGAGGAGTGGCTGGCCAAGAAGGGAAAGGCGAAACAGCCGCTTGGACAGCGCGAGCACGGCCAGCTCGCGCTGGCCGACTTCGCCCCGACGCCAAGCCCAATCGTCGTCGTGGTGGCCGCGGCGGAGGCGCAGCCGCCGAAGGCGCCTCCGCCGACGGAGCCCGCGGCGCCTGCGGCGCCCGCTCCCGAGGAGGCGAAGCAGCCGAAGGCGGCGGCGCCCAGCAGCGCCGACGCGATGCTGCAGCAGATGCAGACCATGCAGCCGCAGACGCAGCAGCTGCAGCAGATGCAGTTGCGGCGGGGGCCCAAGCGGCAGCAGCCGCCAGGCGCGGAGGCGGGGCCCCATATTATCCTCTTCCTCCTCGTCCTCTTCAGCCTTCCCTCTTCGCGCTCTTCATCGCGCTCCATCCTGCTCGCGCCCCTCATCCTGTTCCTTATCCCCCCCCACCCCGCGCCGCTGGCAGATTCCCCCCCCCCTCCCCCCCCCCTGCCGGCCGTCTAGGGTTAGAGTTAGAGGTAGAGTTCGAGTTAGAGTTAGAGTTGGAGTCAGAGTTAACGTTGGAGCTAGAGTTGGAGTTATAGTTAGAGTTGGAGCCGGAGTTTGAGTTAGAGTTAGATATAGAGCGGGTCTTGGGATTATGGCGTTAGCTTTCAGGTGGTGGTAGGACTCGCGGCTGGCGGGTCAGGGTGCAGTGTCAGGGTGTTCGGATCAGAGTGTTAGGGTTAGGGCGTCAAGGCTAGGTCTGCTCGGGCTACCCGCGAACAAATCCTTGAGTTCTGGGGCGCGCAGATGGTGCTAGGAGTCACAGCTGGACGACGTCGATCCCGACTCAAACTGTTCTTCTGCGGTCAGGAATTACTCGGCGCAGCTAGTGGAAATGTTGAAAGCTGGAGGTGGCGTACGTTTACTTAGGAGGCCCCTGGCGGCATCGATGCACGTTGACGCGAAAATCATGATGGCTAGGACATGCGCGCGCCGATTCCACAGTCACGCATGCGCGACCAGTGGCATTCGCAGATGAGGTGGTTGCGGCAGGCCGTTCAGATTGACAAGGCGGCTTGCAAGCAACTTGTCCGGCGCGCCGCAACCGTGGCATTTGCAGAGACATTGGGCGCGCGCGCGTGAGGCCGCGGACGCTGCGCGCTTTTTTTTCCGACAGGTTTCTGAGAGCCCGCGTTGGGATTGGAGCGCAGAGAAGATTGCAGCGACCAAGACCCGAACCGCGCGTTCAATTACATGATGAGCTTGGCCAATGGCGGGCGGCAGTTCCAGGGCCGCGCGCGGATCGCAGTTCGCGCCACTCTCTACGACAGTGGCAAATTGAAGTTCATGGACAGAGACTCAGGGGGGGAGCGACAAGGCTACGAAGGCATTAACGCTGACGCTGCATCTTGCTCAGACTCAGAATGTGGACCATGAACAAGCACAGCCTGCCTCTTGATAGCCGTGCAACTGCGGCGTCAACATCCGCACGCGTCGCCGACGGAGCCTGCGCGACCATGACTACGGACCATCAGCGCCCGCGGTTTCTGGGGGATGTTCGGCGCACTAATGCTGCAGCGCAGGCGCTGTGGAACGACGTGGCCCTTGCTGCAAATAGTATGCCTGTCAGGGCGTCGTTTGAGCTCTCACGCCGTGGCAAGTATGATCGTAGGTCATTCGCTGGGGGGCATTCACTGACAGGTATGCTCTGGGCATTGGCGGACAACCGAAGTTGCGAAGACACCCATGGCGCACTGCGGCTGGATGCCCAGGCGAGTTCAAACAAAAGGCCCCAGTGCGACAAGCTTCAGCATCTAGCCAATGCGAGTGGAATTTTCGGGGCGCGCGGGGTGTCTCACGAACCCGGCGTGGGCAAGCAGCATTTCGTCGACAAGATCGAGGGGGTGAAAAAAAGACAAACTGCGGCATCTAAGTACAGGAGCTGCAGGCACAAGTTCCCAATGAGCTGGCCCAACATTCTGGCGGGGGAAAACTTGGCCCGCCTTGAACGAGGAGCGGGCGAACAAGGCTGCAGCGGCATGGGCACGGCTGCGCGAATATTTGCGGCGTCGGCGCACGGACAGTCCTGCGAGCCTGGGCGCGGCCCGTTTCGCGAAGTTCGTGCCGTTTCTACAAGTCGCCCAGTGCGGAGATCGTTTCTGGTTGCCCTTTGGCCGCCGCGCGCGGGCCTTCTTGGGCCGGCAGCTGCGCCGCGGCGTCTTTGGCGACATGACGCATTCCATTTGCCAGGGACCGCGGTTCGGCAAATACAGTCAAGACGCTGACATATGGGAGAGTTTGGATTCGGAAGGTGCTCGTGTTCCTCGCGTCCTTCCGCGGCTGTTCCTTACTGCCCTTCTCGTGCGCCCGGGCTTGTTCCTTATGTGGCGTTCCTGTTTTTTTTCTCCAGCGGCCCGACCGCGCGTTGCGCAGTATTTCTTTATCGACTGCTGCGGCCGCTTCAGGTTTGAAAGAATTGAAATTGGGGCCTGGTTGTCCTGGTTTCTACGGCTGGCTTCTGTTGTCTAGGATGTTCGGGCCATGCGTTTGAGCTGCAGGGCGCGGCAGTCGGTGCAACTGCAGCCGCGTGTGCTTAGCGCCATGAGGACCCCGTTGCTCTGCTCCACGTCGCGGGCCCGTCCGACTGGAAGGTCGCCCCGGCGGCGGCCTCCGCGCTGGCCGACGCTAGAGTTGTCATGCGGCAGACCGCAGAACCAGCTTGTCTCGTGAGGCACTCGCTGACGACGTCTGCTAACACGTTAAACTTTAATGCCCTCCTGCAGCGCGCTCGCTTCACCGGCGACGTTGACGCGCCCGAAGGGGCGGCGACTCCGAAGGGCGCTTGCGACGTCATCGGTAAGTTCTTGGTCCCCGACGACCCTACCGACGCCGCGGGCGATATGATCTACGCGTCCGTTACGACCGACGCAACGTACACCTCAGCGTTTGACGACGCGCTGGTCGAGGCAGCAGTCGAGGACCTCGACGCTGGAGAGAATCGCGAATTCCCAGAGGTCGGGAAGGCTATCAAGCACCGCCAGCACCAGCCCCAACACCTCCAGTACAAGCGGCAGCATCAGCGCCAGCGCCTCCGCTACCACCGCCAGCGGCAGCCCCCCCGCCACCAGGGGGAATGCATGTTCATGGGCCACCTGTTATTCCAGGCCGGGTTTACACTGCAGTTGGGCGGGGGCGTTGCGATCGACTGAACGGCCAATTCCAGCTTCACTGCAGCTCTGGCTTACGCGACGCGGCGTCGTGGAAGACGCGCGTCTGGGGTGCCGCCTGAAACAAAGCGGCAAATCGATCACCTCTGTTTCGAGTGCTCGTGCAGACGCCAGACACAGACGAAGCGTGGGTGCGCAGGTGGCTAGGTGAGAACAGAACGCGCTGCCATCCTTGATATAAGTTGATGTGAACATACATCGGGTGTGGAAGAGTGGCGTTGGCCGCCTGCTAGATGTTGTGGGCATTGGGCGCGGTAGAGTGGCGCATGGGCCTCCTGCTGCCGCACTGACTCAGTGCGCGTCTGGGGAAACAAGGACACGACAACATCATCGTCGTCGCCATCGCCGTCGGGGCCGTCATCACCATCATCGTTCTTGCAACCATTATCAACCATTATCACCATCAGCGTCATCATCTTCACCATCGTCACCTCCCGTTACGAACATCAGTTTTCACCAGCTCCCATCCTCACTCCCACCATTCGCATAATCACCATCATCATCCATCGGTACCACTGCCGTCATCATCACCGTCATAATCCAAGTGTTATCCATGAAAACCAGAGCGTGGTCCATCGCAACCCATCAAACTATTGATGCACACATCTACGCCAGTGCCTGTAGCAGCGCCGACGGCAGCACCGGCGAAAGCTCCGACGCTTGCGCCTGCGCTGGCACTAACGCTGGCGCCTACGCCAGCACCGACCCCAGCACCGACGCAGCTCATGCGAGGAGCAAGGCTCAAGAGGAGGAACACGCGGTTGCATGTGAACGGCGTTGTATTCTTCAAAAAAGCACCGACGCCAGCGCCTGCGCCGGCATCGTCGTCAGCGCCCACGCCAGCGCCGACGCCGGCGCCGCGGCCAGCCCTCACGCCGGCGCCTGCACCAGAACCAACGCCACCGCCTTCCCTAGCACTGACGCCAGCACCAATGCCAGCGCCTACGCTGGCACCAACGCCAGCGCCTACAGCAGCACCGACGCCAACACCAACGCCAGCGCCTATGCTGGCACGAAGGCGGGCGCCTACACCAGCACCGACGCCAGCGCTAATTTCGTCCGCGCCTACGCTGGCACCGTCGTCAGCGCCTACGCCAGAACCGACGCCATCACTGTGGCCAGCTCTCACGCTTGCGCCTTCCCTGGGACTGGCGCCAGCGCCAACGCCGGCTCCGACGCCAGCGCCAACGCCAGCGTCTACACCAGAGATGACTCCAGCACCGACGCCAACACCGACGCCAGCACCGACCCCAGCGCCTACGCCTGCACCAACGCCAACGCCTTCGCCAGCGCCAACTCAAGCGCCTGCAGCAGCACCGACGCCAGCACCGACGCCAGCACCGACGCCAGCGCCTACGCTGGCACCAACGCTGGCGCCTTCACCAGCACCGACGTCGGCGCCAACGTCCGCGCCCACGCCAGCACCATCGCCAGCGCCCGCACCAGCACCGACGCAAGATCTAGCGCCGGCGCCTGCGCCAGCACCAACGCCAGCGCTTTCACAAGCACTGGCGCCAGCACCGCCGCCGGCGCCTCCGCCAGCTTCAACGCCAGCGCCTGCGCCGGCGCGAACGCCAGCACCGACGCTAGCACTGACGACAGCACCGACTCCAGCGCCTACGCTGGCACCGACGCTGGCGCCTTCATCAACGCCGACGCCGGCGCCATCGTCCGCGCCTACGCAGGCGCCAGCGCCAGCGCCTGCAGCAGCACCTCTTAGCTGCGCTCCGAGGATCTGCAGCACGCCCCACGACTGGATCCAAACGAGGCCCGTGAGCCTCGCGTTCAGGGCGCGGGCGCCGTGCACTGCTCTGGCGCCGCGGCGAACATCCGCAGCGGAGCTGTGCTTCCTGCGCCGCTTGCGGAGCTCACCAGCCGGCTTTGCAGGTGCCCAGGGTGCGACGTCCAGCCCCACCAGCAGCCCCAACGTCGATGCACCTCTCCCTCGAGTTCCAGGTGTCGCCGATGGCGGGTTCAATTTGGTGCATCGGGCTCTTTGCAGCCTGCTGCCGCTGCTCGCGGCCGTTCCGGCATGGGGGCTGCCTTGGCTTGGCAGCACGATTTTCGCGCAGTTGCTGCACGGCCTCGCCGGCCACTTATTGTCGGCTCTGGGCCAAGCGCCTGCGGTGCTCCTCGCCGCGCGCGTGGCCACCCCCTTGGGCGTTCTCTGCCTAGGCTTGGAGCCGCGATTCTTGGCGGCCCTCGCCAGCGCTGCTTGGCCTGCTTGTGCTCCGTGGGCCTGGCCGCCGAGTTCCACGTGCACATGCCGTTCTGCGAGCTCCTCGCGTTGGCCGCGACGATCGGTCTCAGTCCGGCGATGTGCTCAGACATGTCCTCCGCCTCGGGCGCCCACGTTGTCCTCGTTGCCAGGGCCGCAATGCGTGGCCCCGGCTTTCTCGGCCGGCCCGGGGAACGGAGGGGCGCGCAGCGCATGCCGTTGGGGGGGCAACGGGTGCACTTGCGGCCGGGGTTCCACAGGCCAGCCATGCAGGGCGCGACCGGTCGCCTCGACGCCCTGCGCAGCCAGTCCCGCCGCCTGGGACGGCGAGGGCGTCGAGGGCAGGCCCGGGGCATCATGGGGGTCAAACTGGAGGTGTCGGTCAGGAACGCGTTCGTGGAGGTCGGCGCCCGTGCTTCCCCAGGCTGCCGCGCGCTCAGGCGCAACCGCGCGGAAGGGGGCGAACCTGGCGACGACCCCTTCCTCCGCGAGCGAATCGACGGCATGCGCCTGGGCGACGCGAGCGACGTGGACGAGGACGCGGGCGTGCCGCTGGCCGAGTAGCGTCGGAGAGCAGCGCTGGAAGGGGCTGCCCGCGGGTGCCCAGCAGCTTCCGGTCACGCTGGCAGAGGGGAGGCCCCGGCGCGCTGCGGAGCCAGCCGCTGCTGCCGCGCCGCCGCCGGCCGAGGAACCGCCGCCGCCATCTGCCGCCGCGCCCCGCCCTGCAGCCCGACGGCGGGCCCGCGTCCAGGTGCCCGGCTGCCCCCGCGCGGATCCTGCCGCCTTGCCCGGGTGGCCCAGCCAGGAGAGTATGAGGGTTCGCTTAAACGAGCACGCGGCGGGCCGCGACCCCAACCTGCCGCCCGCCCCGCAGGCGTTCCTTGACCAGCACGCCCTCGGCCAACGCTCGGTGCGTCAGCGGTTCCTCCCAGAGGTGTCGCAGCGCTACTTCTTAGCGCCAGTGTTGTGGCGCTATAAAAGTAGCGCCACATCATGATGATCATGGGCGTGATTTAGCTGCATTGCTGTTCGTGGCGGTGAACTGCGCCAGGCTTTCACTGTAACGAACAACAATGGCATCGAGCCGCGGTGGGCGGACGGCAATGAGGAGGAGGAGGAGCAACGAGGGACGGGGTCACTAGCGACATTTCGGACCAAAGCAAATAATAACGAAGCTGGAGAGGGAGGAAGCAAAAGGAAAGGAGAGAGGGCGAGGTGGATAAGAAAGGCGGCGACGAAGGAAGGTGCAATTGGTGGGATTTGCGGGCGCCGCGCGCAGAAGTATACGCGGGGGAGGGGCAATGTGTGGGAAATTGCGGGAGGGAGTGACACGAACGCGATTGCGACGGTAAATGGGGCTCTCGCTTGAGACTCTATGAGATTTTTAGAACAAAAGTTAAACATGTGCAAAAGTTACACGGATGGAGGGCAGCTCATTTTCCAGATGGTGCTATATCTCTATCTCTCTCTCTCCCTATCTCCCTCCTCTCTATCTATATCTCTCTTTCTTTTTCTCTCTCTCTCTCTCTCTCTCTCTCTCTCTCTCCTTTTTGTTCTCTCTCTATCTCTCTCTCCCTCTCTCTCTTTCTCTCTCCCTAGGCGTCCTCGGAGTTCAGGGCCATGCCGCCGCGCCCGCGGCGCTCGCCCCGATGTGAGTTCACGAACTCGCGGCATTACACAGGACAGCACACCGCGGCACAACATTCCCAGGAACGTCAAGGCACGGCACTGCACGCGTCAATGTCACGGCAACCCACGGCGCAGCAGAACGCGGCGGCACGGCACGGCACGATAGCACGGCACCGAAGGCATGGCATTGCACGTGAAGCAACACCCAAAACACAATATCTTAATTGCACAGCACGGCACAGCACCGCACACACCGTGATATTACCGTCGACTCCTTCCCATGCCAATATTTTGCTGCTGTGTGGTTTACCTTGCGTGCCGTTACACCTGTCATTGACCTGCCATTGGCCAGCCGTTGACCTGCAACTGATCTGCTGCTGAACTGCCGCTGGCACGCACAATTCTGCACTGCGCACTCGATGCAATCGGACTGAATTTCATGACGCGATTCTCATCTGGGGCAACGTGAGCGGCCAGTGCTCAGCACGCGCAGCAAGCGCGCACGGAAGTGCAAATGGATGACGCGGGGGTGCGAGTATTCCTCCCGATAGTGACCACACGCAGCATGCGATACATGCGTGCCCCCTGGCCGAAAAAGAGGGCGTGGGGAACTGAAGGTTTCTGGTTTCAACACTTCGGTGTTTGGCGGCACGTGCAGCATTTTACAGTTTGCAAATGTACGCGCTGCCATGCGTAACGCAGCTCCGTGGAACATTCTGCACCCCCGACAGAGATGCGCATCCAGCACATCTGATTGACAGATCTCGCAACGCATGCTTGAAATCTAGGGTGCCAACCCATACGGAGGCAATGTTGAAACATGCGCAGCACATGCTCCATGCACGGGGCAGCCGTTCCATCGCCCTCCTCGTCCTCTCCCTCCTCATCCTCGTCCTATTTTTTCGTGTTCGTCATCATCGTCATTACATCCGCCTCCATTGCGACGATGACCTCCTTCCCTGGCTGCCTGCGCACTCTATACTACACTCGTGCTGTGGCGGGCTCAATCCGACTACAGTCGTGCAATGGCGGGCTCAATCCGAGTCAGAGTGAACCAAGTCGATATCCTCGACATGATCGGAGCGGAACGCATTGTGGACTGCATTGCCGATTGCCTCGGCAAAGTGCATGGGGTATTCTTCTGACTTCTGCTGCTGGCTTGTTCCAGTGGTCCACCCATGCTGGGGCCAGCCGCTCTGCCCGCCAGCCGCAGGCCGCTTTGGCTGCGTCTTTGCCAATGGTTCAGAATCAGCTTTCCCCCCGGCGGAAGCAACTCGGAAGACTTGACGAGGCACGGCCATGAGTAGGACGGGCAAATCTCCCCCCATTGGCCCCCCACCCACGGTGGGTCACCGTTCCACACATGACCGCACCGCTTCAAATCAAACGTTTGCTGCCGTAGCCAACGGAGCACTTTTGCGCCCCAATTACCTCTGCAACCATAGTATCTGCTTCGCGCTGGGTTCTGATCAGAAACTGCATGGCGCCCATTGCCCACGCTGTGAAAATCTCCCATGGCTTGCGAGAGGTAGCACCAAAGGCGCCACCGTAGGTTATGAAACGCTGTGCATTGATTTTGACCAGCATGGCCGAAACATCTGGCATTGCATAGAGCAGGCTGTTCATCGGCTGCTCGATCGTGACGTGCACGAGGCGCGAGAAGCACAATACTCCCAGCCATGACCTCCCCTTCCCATTCTTGTAAATTCATCCTCCCCGTGCGCCCACATGCCTGCTTTGCAATGGCCAAACTCCAAGACGAGCCGCGCCGTGGACCCAAACATAATTGGTCATGCTCGCACACGCACGTACACACATGTGCCGCGCGTGCAACGCGCGCTGCTAACACACGCATGCCCTGGCACACGCGCCTGTCAACGCGCGCACTTGGTGCACATGGCGCCCCCCCTTCCCACATTATGAGTGCACAGTAATTCGCTTCCACAATATCAAACCGCGAAGTGTCTCCGTACGGGCATGCAGTAGATCTCTTACTCCACGATCGTGCCATGTTGCCCCACGTTGAGCACTGAGGGCTGAACCATACAGTGCCTCCAGACCAGGCGCATAGCACATGAAGCGCTAAGTAAAAGAAACCAACGAGAGTGGTGATGTTGTCGAAGTCTCGCCCAGATTGCTTGTCAATGCCAACTGCGCTGTACCGCATGCTGCGAACACGTTCCGTGGCACGGCCAGAGCCGCAGAATACCTCCAGAAAGTGAAATTGACGAGGCATGTCATCAACGTAGTCAGTTACGAAGTCCACTGCATCCACAACTAGTTTGTAGTACAACGAATCCCCAAGGCACAGGAACTTGCACTCGTGGCCAACTTTGCGCTCGAATTCGGCCGCCATCTCCTCAGCTTTTTGGCGAATTAGGTCGCTCGTCCCACCAAGCCCTTCAGTACTGGACGGTGGCACTCTCTTCCTCTTCACGGCGCCGACTGGCAGCGCGCACAGAAGGAAAAGGACGGGCAAGATCCCGCGCATTGCATGCACGGAATAGCAGTTGCTAGAGAGGTAGCATTCCTGCTCCTGAACCATAAATGTAAGAGTTGAGCTGCAATTGACCCTGCATGTTGAACAGCGCAAATATTCTCCGCTCCAGGGTCGACCGATGTGCAAACTGACACATGTACCTGAGGATTATGTTGAGCCCCTCGTCAGTGAATGTCGTGTAGTATTTGGGGTTACCATGCTCGCGCGTCCTTGAGACCCACGGTGCATAAACTCAAAATTATACTGCAATGCCCTTGCCCACACATAGTTCCAACGACGTGGCGTGCGTGACCTTGCTGTACGTGCGCGCACAGTGTGAATTGGCATGGCGCACGGTAGTTGCGCGCAGCACGGCGTAAACACAAGGGTTGCAGGATGAGGGCGTCGAAACCATTCGAAACCATTCCCCCCCTCCGACGCGTCATCTCCGCGCTACCCACGCATGATACCTCCGCGCCGCGTTGACTTCCCATTGACCTCCCATTGA
The DNA here is from genome assembly GCA_963575745.1 of Prorocentrum cordatum. Classification (NCBI taxonomy): domain Eukaryota; class Dinophyceae; order Prorocentrales; family Prorocentraceae; genus Prorocentrum; species Prorocentrum cordatum. The sequence continues at coordinate 195,367 of CAUYUJ010019071.1, forward strand.
CCTCCCATTGACCTCCCATTGACCTCCCATTGACCTCCCATTGACCTCCCATTGACCTCCCATTGACCTCCCATTGACCTGCATCGCTCCTCAGGGATTGGTGCTGTGTAGATTTAGGGTGCGGGTCCTATCTGCCAAATGCAAGGTAAGGTGATGCTTCGGGACGCAGTGCACACCAGATTGCTTGCATGCTCTGACGTGGAGGCACGCGCAATTCATCAAGGCTGCCCTCTGCGGTTCTGACATTACCGGGCCTGGGCAATCCCTGACGATCTGGAGAAACTGCGACATTGATTCACCAGCAACTATGAATGAGCGACCATACCTCGCTGTTCCACCATGCTTCTTGAGCACGTGCAGTGAAAACTCTAAAAGGGTTCCAACCTCCCCAGCCTTGCATTTCAAGATATCTCCAGAATGACGGAAGTTCTCAGGTGTAAAATCTTTGCGGTCCCCCAACATACTCAAGGTGAGGTCTGTTATCCACCGATCTGTCGGTGCATTGCCAGGGAGCCATGATCGCAGATCACCCACAAGGCGCCTAATGCAAATATCCCACATTTCAGGTAAACTTGTGCTCCTACAGTTCCAAGGATTTGTCAGAAGGAGTCGCCACAGGGCTGCAGACGTCCAACGCATGCACGGTCCGTAGTAAAGAGTGTGTAAAGAATCTACAGACAGCGTTCTTGCAGGGCTACTACAGAGTGCTTCGCAAAACAGGGGGCACCTGTGCATCACAGGATCAATCACTGACCCCTCAGGGCCCCTCCTTGACCTCCAAAACGTAACTCCCAGTGGGAGTGGCATCGTGTCAATACCTCCGATATCCATCACGCAGCCCGAGGGTTCAACTCTGTCGCCTGGCTGCAACAGAATACCTGCAACCATGACCCGAAATGCCACTACCCTACCACTCCCCACCTTTTTTGCTTTCTTCCACAAAAGCGCCCCTAACATTTTTGCCCTCTGACCTTCGGTTGCAATCTGAACGATTATCTCGCACTCTGAACATGCGTGGTCGTAACTTTCTGGCGTCCGTAGATCCCAGTGTAAATTTTGAGGGGTTACGTCTTCCCCCTGGCTGGCAATCTCAAGAGCTGTCATCGTACAGAATTGACACGGCGAGTACGCAGTCTGCCACGATGCCAAACCTAATGTTTTTGCGTGTTCGTTCCAATCTCCTTTGATCCGCTGGCGCAACACGCGCCCCCTGGCGCGCAACTCTGACAGTTGGAACACTGGAAGTGTACCCGACACAATCGCCCTGCACGAAGCCGAACACACACACACAGACACACACACACACACGCACACACACACGCACACACACACGCACACACACACACGAAACCCCAAAATACATGTTGATGTGTTATCCTGGATGCATGGCGGCAAAGCCTGAACTACTCCATAGCACGCAACACCTGGGGAACTCTTTCCGCTTCCCCAGCGGGTCGTCGAGCGCCCAATCCGAGCCGTCATGACGATGGGCAGGGGTATGGCCGTCTACGAGGCTTTTCAGCATCCACGATATTGCATGCATGGGGGGTGGAAGGCGCACCACCCCTTGCACCCGCACAAACACTTGTCGCTGCCTAGCAATACCCCTGCCACATGGCGCTTCCCCGTCAAAAGGTTGATGACCCAGAAGCCCAACACGCTGTCCGCTCTTCCCCCTACCGTGGACGTGTATCTAACCCCATCCATGTAAACCCCAAGTGGAACAGGCGTTAGTCTGCCCTCATCTACTGCTTGAACAACATGAGGGTGATTAAGGTAGCACGGTAGGTCCAACACCGTCTGCTCTCTGTCATCGGGGTCTTGGCCAACCAAGTGCAAACTCGTGTCATCTGTTTGGAGTTCATCAGCGATTGTCTCGAAAATTGGCCTGAACGGTATATGTTTGACCTCCCGTTTCGGCGACCGTTTCACGTTACAAGGTGTCGGCACATAGTAGAGGGGACCAGGTCCTGGCAGCTTGGTGTCAAGAAAATGTTGATACGCACCCGACTGTTTTCCTGGATCTCGAGCATAACGGGAGAATGCCCCCCCAGGCACCCCTGCCTTTGCGCAGTACCCACAGAGCACAGAAAGGTCGTATGCGTTTATCTTAGTCGTTGCGTAAAGACTCAGTAACATCTTCAATAACTCCGAACCTGCATCGCGCTGGGCCTGAAGCGGGTCCACATCGCGAGGGGCCAATCGGCTCGGAGGTTCTGGGGCACGGGGGCGCTTGCTGGAGGCCATGGGAACTCAATGCAGCCCACACCTCGCGCCAACACGCCTGCGGAACCTGCGATGCGCAACTCAATTATTCCCCTGCACCCCATACACGCCATCACATTTTCCCCACGTGAAGCGACACCTGCGAAAGGAGAGCTCAGCTACCACGGCGCCAGCACACGCTGGATGCAAACTGAAGGCACGGGACAGTATCGCACAGCGAGCTTCGCGTTGCATGAGGACCATCGTGGCATTACAACATTATCGCAAGTGCAGCCACAGCTGGTGGATCAGCACGTGCTTATCTACACCCTCCCCCCTAACATGTCATGATCGGATGCCCCGACGTCGTTGCCGATTGCTACCTTCGCACCTGCAAGCGTTATCGTCGCGCCCCATTGACCTGTGATATGCGCCCGCAGGATTTGATGCGTCACCATGTTCATAGTTCAACATGTTAGCAGTCGTGTACGTTCTAGCGCAAGGATTGTTGTATGCCTATCGCCTCCGACGTCGCTCGGATGCGCACGTGCCGCCACTACCGCTGCCTAAGCCGTCTACCCCTGCCGTCCCGTCCCGTCCCGTCTACCCCTGTCGTAACTGTCTACCCTTGCCGTTTACCCTTGCCGTCTACCCCTGCCGTCTACCCTTGCCGTACCCGTGTCACCATTGCCGTCTACCCTTGCCGTTTACCCATACCCTTGCCCTCAATGCCGTTTGCCCTTGCCGTCACTGCCGACCTCTTGATTTGGCCTCTGCAACAGCCCTCGGAAGCGCCAGCAATGGCAGATGCGCACATCCAGCCGAAAAGTAAACTCGCATTCGCAGCATGTCCCTCCCACCGTGCCGTCCAGCCGTCGAGCCGATCTGCGAACCCACATTTTCATGCCACCACCGTGTGTTTCCCGTCCAGGGCCAGGCCGATTGAGGTTAACGGAAGGTCAACGGAAGGTCAACGGTAGGTCAACGGTAGGTCAACGGTAGGTCAACGGTCCAAGGTCAACGCGCGATCCCTGTAAAATAACAGGGTTTCCTGCCCTAGGTCAACGGTAGGTCAACGGTAGGTCAACGGTGCAAGGTCAACGGCAGGTCAACGGTAGGTCAACGGTAGGTTTTTGAGGTACGACGGTTGGGAACCGTGATTTTTGTCAGCGGTTTTAAAAAAGTTAGCCAAATTAGCCCCCGACCCCCGCGTATGCCCCGCACAAGCGTTTACATCCATTGTTCAGGTCGCAGATCGGCTCCTGGACAGGCACCCCCGACGCAGGAAAGCAAGTGAATGTGATTGACACCTGGCATGGCATCACGTCCCAACCACTGGAGGCACAAACTACTGCTACTGCGTGCCCTGGGCGCCCTTCTTCGCCCTGATCGCATGCGTGCCAAGCAATGTCTTGATCTCCATGTTCATTGTCTCAATGTGCGGCTTCAGACTCAAGACGCCCTCCACGGCAAGGATGACATCTTGCTCCGAAGCGCCCTTCTTGAACTCCGCCCACGACAGGGACACGACAGACGTCAGAAGCGCGCTTTCACTCACGAGATCTTCAGCAGAGCTCATGGCAGACTTCAGATCTCCAGACATCCCAATGGGTTTGGCAAACGCCCAATCTGCCTGCTTTTCGATCTGTGCACAAATCGTGCGCGCCTGCATCATAGTGGCCGGGTATTCAGCGGTAGTAGCACGAGCCATCTTGAGCTTAGCTTCCCATGGTTGCTCAGCGGCCGCAGCCGCACCGCCACCACCGCCGCCACCACGGCCGCGATTAGCACTGCTGCCCCTGCCCCTGCCCGCACCTCTGCCCTTGCCCTTGACACCATCGCCTGCCCCATCTTCAGTAGCGCCCGCGGCACCACCCTTATCCTTGCGCCGTTTGGCCTCTGGCTCCGCGGGTGGCGCCTGGCGGGCGGGGACGACGACGACGACGACGACGACGACGTTGACGACGACGACGACGACGACGACGACGACGACGACGACGACGACGACGACGACGTTGACGACGTTGACGACGTTGACGACGTTGACGACGACGACGACGACGACGACGACGACGACGACGACGTGCTCAGACAGTCGATGGAGGAACGGCGGGGCTCATGCGCCCATCACCGACGGATTAATGCGACTGTGATGGCCCGAACGACGGAGATGATGTCATAACATTGGCGATGCGCTATGCGATATATTGTAATGCTGACGATGTGCGGTAGATGTGCGCAAACTGCATCGCTCGCAATCTCATGATTAGTCAACTCATTGACTAGGCCCTGCTGGACTGCCCACAGCGAGTGCATTCGCTCGGGCGGTCTTCAAAACCTGAAACCAGGCACACTCGGCGGACTCGGGATCCTCGAAATGGGGTTCGAGGGCGCCGACTCGCACTCAGGAACCTTCTCGGGCGACTTGGCCAGCGGTGAAGAGCCACCCTCGATAAGGACTTTGGACGGGGCGGGCGTCTTGAGGATCTTCTTCGGGCTCTCCGCTGGCGCAACTGGTGGATGGCAGCCGCCGCTCTCCGCGGGCGCATCCGCTGGATGCGCGTCGGCGGGCGCCGCGACAGCGGGCCTCTTACGGGCCCTCTGCGCGAGCACGCCAGCCTCGCTCAGCTGCGACTTCTTGTACGCCTCCAGCTTCGCCTTGTCCCAGCCTTCGATGTACTTCTGCCCCAGGTCTGCCATGCACTTCTTGCCCCATTCGATCGATGGGTACCCTCGGAGTTGGAGTACTGCCGTACTGTTGCCAGCCGATGTCCTGAGGCCGTGGTTCCACAGGGTGAGCCACTCGTCCTGCTTCTTCTTCGTAATCTTCGCCTCCAGTAGCTCGTTCTCAGACTTCTGACCCGACCACACCACCAAGGACGGGTCCTTCTTGAAGGGCTTGGACAGCTCCTCTCCGTCATGTTCGGGCGCTGCCTCACTCGCAGGGCCAATTTCCCAGACCACTCCGTCAGCAAAGGTCGCAGTGAGCACCCCGTGCTTTGTCTCGAGCGAAGCGTACTCGGGCGTGCCCTTGCCCTTGACGGCGCGCTTCGGGATCCGCCACGCAGCCTGCAAGGGAAGTCAATAGTGATATAATGGTTCCTCCTTGTCCCCGTCGCCTCCCCTCCTCCTCCTCATCCTCATCCTCATCCGCATCCTCATCCTCATCCTCATCCTCATCCTCATCCCCCCCGCCCCCATTATGGGGGCGGGTTGTGCCATTGACCTACCGTTGACCTACCATTGACCTACCATTGACCTACCATTGACCTGCCATTGACCTACCATTGACCTACCATTGACCTACCATTGACCTGCCATTGACCTACCATTGACCTACCATTGACCTCCCTGCCGTTACATGTGCCGTTGCAAGTATTGATTATCTTGGACGGCGGCCTGTAGCTCCTTGTCGTACTCGAACTTCCACTTGTCGGGCTCGTGGCCCGTGTCGCCCTCCGCTGCCACGGCGGCCGCCCGGGCGGCAGGCGACGGCGACTCGACCGCGCCACTCGGCCTCCTCGGCGGCGTCGTGGGCGGTTGCCGACCACCGCCACCGTCGTTGCCGTCACCGCCGTCGTCGTCGCCTATGGTCGGGAAGTTCTCGGCCGCCCACTTAGGCGGGGTCTCCTTCCTGCACGCGTTGTAGACGTGCCTCATCATGGAACGAATGTTCTTCGCCTTCTCCGTTGCCCATGTGGAGGCCTCGTCGGCTAAGTGCCAATCGCCCTCCATAGCCTTGGCGCGGTCGTACAGGATGCCGTGGAGAGCGCTTTGGGCAATGCCTTGGGGCTGGATCTTCCTGAGCTTCACCAGCAGCGTCTTGTTCTTGACGAGCACGTCGGAGTCCTGCGGGCCGTCCAGCTTCTGCGTGGCGTACCATGCGTCCGTTGGAACGATTATGTGCTCCTCCAGCGCCTGCTTGATTTTCTGCGCATCCTCGTCGCTGAGGCCCGAAGTTGAACCGCGCGCCCTCTGCTGCTTGGCGGGCGCGGGATCCGAGTCATCATCGGAGCCCTGACCTGCTGCAGCTGGGCGCTTCATATCAGCCACCTCGAAAAGAGCCGAAATGCCACGGATGCGGAGGGCGATGCCGACGACAAAGAGAACATGATTCCCCCGTTGCGACGGGGAGTAGGAGGAAGAGGAGGAGGAGGAGGAGGAGGAGGAGGAGGAGGAGGAGGAGGAGAAGCATGGGGGAGGAGGAAGAGGAGGAGGAGGCCTCCTCCTCCTCTCCTCCTGATCCTTCTCATCATCGCCAATCTCTCTTCCGTTAAAGTGTTAGCCAGCGTGGGCCCCAAACAGTGTGTCCTAGCATGCTATGTGGTGCAATCTATGTGGCGCAACTGACGTCGAATCGCGGCTGAGCACTTCCCAAGAGCTGAGAGAGAGAGAGAGAGAGAGAGAGAGATAGAGACAGAGACGGGGATGGAGACGGGGATGGAGGGAAGGAGGGAGAGACGGGGATGGAGACGGGGATGGAGACGGGGATGGAGGGAAAGAGAGAGACGGGGATGGAGACGGGGATGGAGATAGAGACGGGGATGGAGACGGGGATGGAGGGAAGGAGAGAGAGATAGAGACAGAGACGGGGATGGAGGGAAGGAGGGAGAGACGGCGACGGCGACTGCGAAGGTGCTGGCGACGGCGAAGACGACGACGACGACGACGACGACGGCGACGGCGACGGCGACGGCGACGGCGACGTCGACGAGACGACGCCGAGGACGACGACGTCGGCGTCGGCGACTTCGGTGACGGCGACGCCGAATACGACGACGGTGAAGACGACGAAGACGACGACGACGACGACGACGACAACGACGACGACGACGACGACGAAGACGACGACGACGACGACGACGACGGCGACGACGACGGCGGCGGCGGCGGCGGCGGCGGCGACGACGACGACGAAGACGACGACGACGACCGACACCAACACCACCACCACGACGGCGGCGGCGGCGACGACGATTTCGGGGCGGAAGCACGGGCTGCCTCCGTCGCCGCCTGCTTGGCCCTGGAACCCGAACTCCCGCCGTCGCCGCCTGGCGGAGGAGGGTGATGGCGTACGGTTGAAAAGCGGAGGGCGAGACTGCAGGGCGGAGGATGCGGTGGAGCCGAAGGCGAGGCGCAGAATCCGTTGACCACTTACTGGATGCGAGGGCACGGTGGGGGAGAGAGAGAGAGAGAGAGGGAGAGAGAGAGAGAGAGAGAGAAAGAGAGCGAGATGAGAGAGAGATATGAACGGGGGGAAGAGGATGATTACGAATATCGAGTTGGAAGGCGAGGTGCCAGAATGAGGATGGGGACGAGGATGAGGAGGAGGAGGATGAGGAGGAGGAGGAGGAGGAGGAGGAGGGTGAGGGGGAGGGGGAGGCAGGGGAAGGGGGAGGGCGAGGAGGTGGAGGTTGATGAGGCGCATGAGGACGGCGATGAGGAGGAGGAGGATGAGGATGAGGAGGAGGAGGGGGAGGAGGAGGAAAAAGAGGAAAGCCCAAGGGCGGCGGTCGCCTGCTGGCCCTTGCTCTGCGCCTGGTTCTGCTTGCCCTCGCCCTCGCTGCCGCCCGCCGATGCCGCCTGCTGCGGGAGGATGGAAATGAGGAGGGTGGGGGAGGTAAAGGACGAATGGAACGACACGACGAGGGCGATTGTGGAGGGCGGGAGGGCGAGAAGGCGGATGGACACAGGATGAGGATGAGGATGCGGAGGGTGAGCGTAGGGCGATGACGGGCGGGAGGATGAGCGGAGGATGATGAGAGAATGGGGTCGATCAGCTCCCCGCCTGCGCCACGTCGGAGCCCACGCCAGCCTGCGCCGTGCTGACGTTCCCCGCCTGGGTCGGAGGGGGCCCCTCGCCTCCACTGTCCGCCTCGCCCCCTCCCGCTTCCTCGCCGTCGCCTTCCTCCCCCTTCCTCCTCCGCCTCCTCTTCCCTCCTGCTCCTCATCGCTATCACCTCCGTCTTCTCCAGAAGTGAGATGGGGCGACCCGCTCTGGCTTGCCCTAGCCGCCTGCGTGCCCGAGGCATTCGCGATCGTGGACGTCCACTCCTCATGCTTGGTCCACGCCTTCTTGAAGCCCTCGTTGAAGCCCTTCTCCCCGAAAAGGAAGAGCATGATTTCGCCCTGCTCGTGGAACTCGTAGAACTCCTCTCCCATCTGCAGGGCCTTGGTGCAATGGGTGACGGCAGCTCGCATCCCAACCTTGCCGCCCCCGAACTTCCACGCTATGCGGCCAACCGTCAAAAACTTCGCGGTATTCATCCACTCCTGGCTGTGGGTCTCGGTAACGGTCGTGGTGCGTTTGTACTCGTTGTATTTGTCCGACGCCCACTGCTTGCGAAAGTTCATCTGCGCCGTGCGGCCAGTGCCAACTGCAGCGTAGCGCTCCTTCAGGTCGGACTTGGGATTGTTGATCTCGCGCTGCCACCGCCCCGCTATGGGATTCCCCGCCCGCCCCTTCGTGATGAATTCGAAATTCTTCGCCTCAGGGGAAGGCGCGGCAACGAGGATGCGAAGATGCTGACAATCAGCTATGGGAGACAGGATTGAAAGTCAATGGAAGGTCAATGGAAGGTCAATTGAATGTCAATGGAATGCCGATGGCACGCCAATCAGCATGCATCGACCCTGCATTGACCTTCCATTGACCTTCCATTGACCTCCCATTGACCTGGCATGCCGTATCAAGGTCTGACGGTATGCGCCTAAAGTTACTGGTGTAATCGGATGGTATGGGCGATCGAAAAAAACATACGGGTGGGATCTTGCGAAAGGGATGTATGTGCACACGTGCACGATTCGCCAACCATGTAATGCCGTGCGGATGGGCCATGCGTCGCTAACCCTCTCCCCCATCCCACGTCCAACGTCACTCTCCTCCCAACCTCAGCCCCCCGTCCTTCCATCGCCTCCCGACTCGAGCGATTTCCCTGGTCGCCTGGAGCCTTTCCCACATCTCTTTCTCGTCCTGATCCTCCTGCGTGAGCTCCACGGTAGGAGGTGCACGCTTCTTGGTGCCGAGTAGAGCCTGCATGGCTGGGCTCTTGTAGAAGTTGACCAAGCCTTTCATCACCACATCCTCGTCGCCACCACTGGCCATGGATCCCACATCAAGTGCCATGCGCTTCACCGCGTTGATGTCCACGTTCTTGGGCGGCGTGGAAAAGATAGGCTGCTCGACGGGGGCGGCCGAAGGCGGCGGCTGAACGTTCGCAGCCGTCGCACCCTCATCCTCGGAAACACCGCCCTCGGACGCATCCATCGGCGACTGCTGCTCAGCGGGGACGGGCGGTTCGGGCGAGTGCTCGCGGTCGAAGTCCGCTAGTGGCGACTGCTCCTCGCTCTTGTCGCTCAGCTCCTCGATGCTGGGCTGCCTTGCGGGCCAGCGAGGCTGAGCGTCGGCAATGTGGTCGTAGGTGTAACCAGCGAACCCTGGGCCCCGCTCGTCGGAATACTCTTGGATCGCGGGCGCGGCAGACATATTGAGAAACTTGCCGAGAGGTGTCTTCCTGAAAGTCGTGGGCGAGGGAACTCTCCCAGTCCACTCCACTTGGGCCATCATGCCTCGATCATCATCCTGTGATATTCACTGCTTCCGCAATCCTTCCTCTGCAAACTATTATGGTTCATGTGGCATTCTGCGGTATATGTGCAAACTCTGTACAACATATGTGTATATACACACATATATGTATATATATGTATATATATATATGAGCTAGTCTACACATGCATGATCTAGGATGCGACGAGAATGATGAGTTGGGGTGGGTTGGGAGGAGGTGAGTTTTTTTTTTTTGATTTTGATTGCGCGAAGAGAAAATATCATTGTAATCGCGTATGCGCCAGTGTTGGCGCTACTTTACAAAGTTGGCGCTACTAAAGTAGCGCCGTGGTGTCGGCACTAAAAACTAGCGTCTTGGCACCTCTGGGCTCGGTCTCCGCTGCCGGGGGGCGCGCCCCAGGTGCCGGCCAGCGGCGCGCGCAGCTGCCGCCGCGGCCCCCCGAGCCCCTTCGGCCGACGCCGGCGACGCCGCCGGCCAGCCAGGGCCCCCTTCGCCGCGGACCGTCTTCTCCAGCCGCGCCGGCACGAGGCGCCACGTGCCCAAGGTGGCCAGGGCGTTGCGGGCTCAGCGCGCGGCGCGGGCCGCGGCGTTGGCGGTCCACCACAGCGCCGAAGCAGCTTGGGTCCAACTGGCCACGCTGCCCAAGCGCGCGCTGCGCCCACGCAGCCGCGGAGGCGAGGCAGCCGGAACGCTGGCGAACAGGAAGCCATGGGCCTCTGCCGCCGCTGGCCGGAGGGAGAGCGCCAGACGCTCTGGGCGGAGACAACGGAGCGGCACCAGAAAATGGGAAAGGACAAGGCGACTCACCGAGCACAGCGCTGCCTCGACCTGGCGGCGGAGGGGCTTTACTCGAAAAGCTGCGCTTCGCTGGCGTCGGAGCCGCCCGCGTCCATCGCGCCGGCCGTCGTGGACCAGCCAGATGGGCCGCAAGCGCCCGCGCAGCCAGCAGCCAGTAGTGGACCTGGCTAGCTGCCTGCTGCCCACGCGGCCGCCGCCGCCGAGGTCGACGCCTCTGTCGTCCAAAAGGAAGCGCGGGCCTGCCCGAAGGGCTCAGCCGCCGGCCCCACTGGCCTGCGCCCACAGCACCTGCAGGACGCGCTGGCGACGGCAGCCCACCAGGACGAGGTCGTCGAGCAGCTCGCTGGTCTCGTGAACCTGCTCGCGCGCGGCCAGGCGCCGCCTGCGATTGCTGCTTACTTTGTTGGTGCCTCGCTGGTGGCTCTCCCGAAGAACGACGGCGGCCTGCGCCCGGTGGCCGTCGGCGAGACACTCCGCCGCCTGGCGGGCAAGTGCCTCTGCGAGGAGGTTGCCGAGGCTGCCCGCGACCGCCTGGCGCGCCTCCAGGTTGGCGCGGCTGTCTCGGGAGGCGCCGAGGCGGCCGCCCACGTGGCCAGGCAGTGGTTCACGCGCAACCAGGGCGACAGCGACAAAGCCTTCGTGAAGCTGGACCTCTCGAGCGCGTTCAACACTTTGGACGGAGAGCTTTCCCGAGAGCTGTACACGAGGACTTTCCAGCGCTAGCACCGTGGGCGGACTGGTGCTACGGCAGCCCCTCGCATCTTTTCCTCGGCAAGCAGACGATTCGTTGAGGAGGAGGAGGAGGAGGCGGTGCAGGAGGGCGAGGACGCGGAGGAGGCAGATGCCGACGCAGGAGAAGGCCCATGGCACAGTACGAGGATGCTCAGGGCCATCGTGCACCAGCAGATGAAGGGCGGCGGTGGCAGGAGCACCCGGCTGGACATTTCCGGGCACGGGGAGAACGGCCAGGGGCAGGTCAGACTCGGAACGGACCGTGGGTCGAGGCAGGGCGAGTGCAGCTGCTGACGAGGAGCGCGCGCAGGCTCTCCTCGAGCAGTTCGGGCAGGCGTGGCGCGAGGTCTCCCAGGGTCCCTGTGACGCCCCGCTGCACGGGACCTGAGGCTCGCGCGCTCGCTCGGCTGCCGCTCCCCGAGAGGCGGGCCTGGAACGCGGCGGCTTGCCCAGGACGAACCCGCGCTGAGCTCGGACAGCCCGCTCGGCGGCGGGGCCGGCACCGACAGGTCGGCGAGGCCCGCGCAGGTGGACGAGGCGGCCTTCAAGCAGCCGTGCCATGGATGAAACTGTCAGTGGTGTGTGATCCTGTGCGTCCTCGAGCTGCTTCTGAAACTCCTACTGTCGTAGTGGCGGGGGGAGGGGGAGGAGGAGGAGGAGGAGGAGGAGGAGGAGGAGGAGGAGAGGAGGAGGAGGGAGGAGGAGGAGGAGGAGGAGGAGGAGGAGGAGGAGGAGGAGGAGGGAGGAGGAGGAGGAGGAGGAGGAGGAGGAGGAGGAGGAGGAGGAGGAGGAGGAGGAGGCGGAGGAGGAGGAGGAGGCGGAGGCGGAGGCGGAGGCGGAGGAGGAGGCGGAGGCGGAGGAGGAGGCGGAGGAGGAGGAGGAGGAGGAGGAGGGAGGACGCATGATTCAGACGCCAGCAGCGCTAGCACCGCAGGGAGGGGGAGGAGGAGGAGGAGGAGGAGCAGCAGAAGGAGGAGCAGGAGGAGACAGAGGAGGGGTGACGGGCTGGAAGCACGAGGGTGTGGCGGGCCACGAGGAAGGTGGGGAGAAGGAGGACCAGCAGCGACAGGAGGAAAGGAGAGAGCCCGCATAGCCACGGAGGCTCGAGGAGCGGGGGCGGACCATCGCCACCACCGCGTGCTGAGCCCCTGCCCTTGGTGATCCTCGCCCCGCCCGAGGCCTGCGCCTTGTCACGGGGTAGAGGCGGCGAGATGCGGCCCGCGGCCACGGCCCTCCTCCTGGCGCTGGGCGCCCCGCAGGCCGCCGCCTTCCTGGCGCAGCCTGGGCGGGGGGTCGGCGGCGCCGGGCCCCACCGTGAGCGCGCGGCGATGCCGGCCGCCGGGAAAGGGGAGAGGCAAAAAGCATCGACACGCAACTCGGCCACGCGCAGAAGGGGGTAAGGGAGAAGAGAGAAGGCTTCTTAGAAGCACCCCTGCTTCTTGGAAGGCGACGGCCATGCATCTACAGACAGGGCCGGCGCCTCCTAAGAAGCGGCCTCCTTCTGAGAAGCTTTCCCCCCCCGTTGTGCGCGCGGCCAAGTAGCAACCTGCGCACCACGACAACAGCAACAACGGTTATCATGTTGAATCCGGGGTTGGGGGTGAGATCGCAATGGACCGGAGAGCCTCCCACTGGGAAATCGGTTGGGGTTTCGTGTTTGTGTCGTGCGTGCGGGCGAGGCGAAGCTGCGTGGGCCGGTGGGCGCGCGGTGGCCCCGGGTGTCCCGCCGTGGTGTCCCGTTGGTGTCCCGTCGGTGTTCCTTCGGCGGTGGGCGGGCGCTGTGGGTGTCCCGCCCTGGTGTTGATAGAGTCGATACTGAGAGTCGATAGTGGAATCAATAATGAGATCACTAGAGAGGGGTAGTTCATGGCATCAAAAGTGATATCGACAGTGAGGTTAACTGTGACATTGGTTGTGCTCGCGCTGTCGGATGCTCATTGAGGCGACGTCCCCTGGGTCGTGTAGATCTCGCGGGGACAGTCGATCTCCCCGGGGGCGATCCATTGGTACTAAGACTGGCCGTGAGGTCGATAGTGGGATCGATCGAATGAGATCGAAAATGGGGACGATAGTGACGTTACACCGCAGCGCAACATCGTCATCACGCGTCGTCGCTAGCTCGAGGGCGCGTGACCAGCATCGCCATCATCACACCCCTCGCATTTGCCATCAGTGGTCATTTGCCCCCCCCCACCCCGCAAGCTCCTTATCACCCGAAATTTGGTCGTATTGGTACCGTTCGCTCTCATGGGCTCGCGTGTCTGTCAAGATGTATCTCCCATGCCCTCGATACCGCCCTCTTCGTCTTTGATCGTGCCTCCTTTGGGGGGATCTCTTCCTCCCCTGCCACGTTTAACCGGCGCAGCACATAAAAACAAATAAGAAAAACATAAGTAATGGAAAAGGGAGAGAGCGAGGAGGAAGGGCGAGGTGGAAGGGAGGGAGGGGGGACGGAGGCAGGATCGAAGGAGAGATGGAGGACGAGAGGGATTGGCAAGATGGCTTAGCAAGAGCGGGTGGCATGGAAGTCTCAGGCGACAGCGTCTCTCTTTAGTAAAATGTGAGGAAGTCTGGCGCGAGAGCTCGTCCAGAGCGCCGAGGGAGCAACTCCTGGATCAATGGCGTGGGAGCCTCGAGCGGGATCGCGAATCTTTAATGTGTCGTGGGGAAACATAAGGCGGGAGCCGTTGTCGTTGTAGTCCAGGGGCCAGGGGCCCAACCTGACGCTCAAGATCTTCCCTTTTAGAAAACAGGGTGCGAGCCCCGGCAGGGGCACTCCGATTGAAACCACATACCTCTGGAGCGTGGGGGACCAGCCATATTGATTCTTCAGAAATGACAATACATCAACAATAACAGCAAGAAACAGCTAACAAGCATCGAAGACAAACAACACCACAAACATACACTGTTGGCGCTCCGCGCGGATTTCTTGGATCCGCGCATGGGCCCCCTGGCGGCGCCTCCGGCGCCACCCTTGGCGCGCTCCGCGCGCCAGTGAGGGGTGTCTAGCGCAGATCCAAGAATCCGCCGGGAGCGCCGAAAGTTATGTTTATGTTTTTTTTCTTCTCAACAGGCAGTATCTAGGTCACGGAATCCCACTTCACCCACCCGCCCCAGGGGTGGTGCAAAATCCGTTCGGTCGCCTAGCTCGGACCGCGCCCCCGATCTCCGACGAGGAGTTTTGTTTTTCCCAACCATCTTGTGGTGTTGGGTCCTCGTTTTGAAGAGACAGCGCCCCGCGTTCCTCCTCCGCCCCCTGCTCATCCGCCACTCCTCCCAGATCATTATCGTCATCATCATCATCATCATCATCATCATCATCATCATCATCATCATCATCGTCATCATCTTCTTCTGCATCATCATCATCATCATCATCATCATCATCATCATCATCATCATCATTCTCATCATCATCATCATCATCATCATCATCATCATCATCATCATCATCATCGTCGTCGTCGTCGTCGTCATCGTCATCATCGTCATTATCACCATCACCATCACAATCATCATCATCATCATCATCATCAGCATCGTCGTCGTCATCATTAGCATCATCATACGCATCATCAGCATCATCATGATCATTATCGTCATCATCATCATCATCGTCATCATCTTCTTCTGCATCATCATCATCATCATCACCATCATCATCATCATCATCATTATCATCATCATCATCAGCATCATCATCATCATCATCATCATAATTTTCATCGTCATCGTCATCGTCATCGTCATCGTCATCGTCATCGTCATCGTCATCGTCATCGCCATCCATGTCGGCCTCCCTCTTCTTTCGGCACACCACTCACACGTTTCGTCGGCCCACAGGGAGCTCCACCGAAGGCCTCAGTGGGGACCGGCCGCATGCGTCCGCCACACCGTGTACAGCGTTTCGTGGCCCCATAGGGAGCTACAGCGAAGGTCCCAGTGGGACCGCCCGCATGCGTCCGCCGCACCCAGTACAGCGTTGCGTAGCCCCATGGGGAGCTCCAGGGAAGGCCCCAGTGGCCCCGCCCGCATGCGTCCGCCACACCCAGTACAGCGTTTCGTGGGCCCATAGGGAGCTCCAGCGAAGGCCCCAGTGGGACCGCCCGCACGCGTCCGCCAGCACCCAGTACAGCGCTTCGTGGCCCCATGGGGGGCTCTACCGAGGGTTCCACTGGGACCGCGCGCATGCGTCCGCCCCACCCAGTACAGCGCTTCATGGCCCCATGGGGGGCTCCACCGAGGGTTCCACTGGGACCGCGCGCATGCGTCCACCACACCCAGTACAGCGCTTCGTTTGCCCATAGGGAGCTCCACCGAAGGCCCCAGTGGTGACCGCCCGCATGCGTCCGCCACACCGAGTACAGCGCTTCGTGGCCCATACAGGGCTCCACCGAAGGCCCCAGTGGTGACCGCCCGCATGCGTCCGCCACACCCAGTACAGCGTTTCGTGGCCCCATAGGGAGCTCCAGCGAAGGCCCCAGTGGCACCGCCCGCATGCGGCCCCCCACCCAGTACAGCGCTTCGCGTACTCATAGGGGGCATCACCGAAGGCCCCAGTGGCATCGCCCGCATGCGTCGCCCACCCAGTACAGCGTTTCGTGGCCCCACAGGGAGCTCCAGCGAAGGCCCCAGCACCGCCCGCATGCGCCCCCACCACCCACTACAGCGCTTCGTGGCCCCACAGGGAGCTCCACAGAAGGCCCCAGTGCAGTGGGACCGCCCGCATGCGTCCCCCCCCTCCACCCATTACGGCACTCCTCATCACGCGTTGCGTGTCCCACCGAAAGCGGCACCCACAACGCGTTATTCACAATTGCATATGGTTGGGTCTTTCCCCAGGACAACTGTTTCTCCGGGCGTCTCTCTTGGATTGTGGCCTCCCTGGGCCCGTCTTTGGGCCCGTGGACCAGAAATATGCCCAGGGTGGCATGGGTACGCGTAATACATGAGCACGCGTCGCTAGCATGAACGGCTTCTGGCATGTTTATGCACGCCGAGCTCGGGCCGTCCTACAGCAGGGCTCGGTTGAGAAGCGCTGCTCCAGGCGTATGTTTCCCCATATCCTAAGATGGGGTTATTGTTATTACTCGGACGCCGCCGACTCCAGCGAGAACACACCTACTCATACACAGACTTACTCATATTCAGACCTAATTATACACATACCTTCTCATGGTCTGACTTACTCAACACACAACATGCAGGCCTACTCGTACTCAGACTTACTCATGCTGGGACTCCTTCATACCCAGACTTACTCATACCCAGACTCGTTCCCAGACATGCTCATACACAGATTTACTCATACTTAGACCTCCACATACTCAGACCTTCTCATAGTCTGAGTTGCTCAACGCACGGACTGAGACCAACTTATACTCAGACCTAGTCATACTCAGACTCGCAAGGGGAGCCGCCAGGGATATTTTCACGGGCCCGTTCGCAGCCATTTTGTGGGGATGTCTCATGCGGTTTGTTTGTTGTCATGCCCAACATCCTTTGCTTTCAGAGCAGATTGTGAGGATGTCTCAGGCGGGGCGCCCGTTTCAGCACCCCTAAGTGGAGCCGCCAGGGGTGTTTTCACGGGCCCGTTCGCGGCCAGTTTGTGGGGATGTCTCAGGCGGTTTGCTCGTTTTCATGCCCAACATCCTTTGCTTTCAGAGCAGATTTTGAGGGTGTCTCAGGCGGGGCGCTGGTTTCAGCACCCTGAAGGAGAGCCGCCAGGGGTGTTTCCACGGGCCCGTTCGCGGCCAGTTTGTGGGGATGTCGCAGGCGGTTTGCTCGTTTTCATGCCCAACATCCTTGGCTTTCAGAGCAGATTTTGAGGATGTGTCAGGCGGGGCGCTGGTTTCAGCATCCCTAAGGGGAGCCGCCAAGGGGTAGGACACGGGCCCGTTGGCGGCCATTTTGCGGGGATGTCTCAGGCGGTTTGTTCGTTTTCATGCTGCGAGGAAGGAGATGAGGCGTGCTGCTCCCGTGCTCCGGCACGTACCCTCTGGGACGCACGGAGGAAGGAGTCGAGGCGTGCTGGTCCCCTGGGTCGTGCTCCGGCACGTACCCAGTGGGACGCACGGAGGAAGGAGTCGAGGCGTGCTGGTCCCCTGGGTCGTGCTCCAGCACGTACCCTGAATGGGGCGCACGGAGGAAGGATTCGAGGCGTGCTGGTCCCTTGAGTCGTGCTCCGGCACGTACCCTCTGGGACGCACGGAGGAAGGAGTCGAGGCGTGCTGGTCCCCTGGGTCGTGCTCCGGCACGTACCTTCTGGGACGCACGGAGGAAGGAGTCGAGGCGTGCTGGTCCCTCGGTTCGTGCTCCGGCACGTACCCTCCGGAGGAAGGAGTCGAGGCGTGCTGGTCCCTTGGGTCGTGTTCCGGCACGTACCCTCTGGGACGCACGGAGGAAGGAGTCGAGGCGTGCTGGTCCCTTGGGTCGTGTTCCGGCACGTACCCTCTGGGACGCACGGAGGAAGGAGTCGAGGCGTGCTGGTCCCTTGGGTCGTGCTCCGGCACGTACCCTCTGGGACGCGCGGAGGAAGGAGATGAGGGAGGATGCGCGCTGGCCCCTTGGGTCGTGCTCCGGCACGCACCCAAGGGACCAGCACGCATGCGCGCGTTTTGCTCGGGCGCTCGACAGCCTTCTGGCATGGTTGGCTTCCGTGGGCGGAGCTTCGACTGTCGGAGCAAGTTGCCCGCGGAGACAGAGGCGGCCGTATCTCAATTGCTGGATGACGGCGCCGCTTGCGAGACGATCGATAACCATCTCCAGGTGCTGGAAGGGCACGGTTCTTATTCCAGCGCGGCTGCGAACGAAGGCGGCGGCGTCAACGGGGCGCTGGGCGACACGCGGGGCATCGCGGAGGGGGCCGACCAAGAGTCCGATATGGCACAGCTGGCAGATATGAGTTCCCAGACGTAGTGATTCGCGTCGTGCCTCTGGCCTTCCGCCCCGATGCCAATCGCAGAAGGCTTCTTTTTGCGTTGCCGGCAAGGCCCGGTGCCAAGAGCGGACGGCCAAAGCCGAGGCGCAAACCGCGAGGGTGCCACGTGTAGCACATGCCTTTTGCGCGTCATGTACCTGCGACTTCTGTTTGCGTTGCCAGCTAGGCCCGATGCGAAGTGCGGACGGTTAAAGCTGAGGTGCAGGTCGCGAGGTGCTGTTTGAAGCACTTGTCGTTCGTGCTCCCCCTGGTGCTTCGGATGCGGCGCCGAAGGAATTCTCTGCCTTGACAAAAAAGATGCACGGGCATATGCAAGTTAATGAATGCATGTGCGTGGTGGATGCGCAGCCGCATTGCGCGCGCGCGTGCTCGCCGCTCACATGGACGCGCTCGTGGAGCAAACAACTATCATGTACAAGTGCTTGCCGTGACAGTATCCTACAACATGTTATGCACGTATGTCCTTGTGTGGCTAAACGCTCGTTTTACATATCCCACCGCCAACGATCCTAGAACATGCGCACATTGCCACAGGCCGAGGAGGGCGCGGCCCGGCAGCTGAGGAGGGGGAATGAATGGCAAGCTCATATTCAATCATGTTCAAAGCTCATTCTGAGTCATACTTTTTCACCCGCATCAGGTTCGCTTGTCTTCGTCGGCCCAGTCGCCCATGTGGACGCGCTATTATAGTCAAGCGCTCATGAACGGACGCTCTTTGGCATGACATAAAACATGAAATGCACATATGGGGAGCCCCACGCAGTGAGTAATTTTCTAAGAGAGCGCGCGCCAGAACTGATGTAATTAGCCCTGTGCTGTCTAGCCGATGCGCCGTGCGCCGAGGCTCCGCTGACACTGCCTGGTGAAAAATGGTCCCGGGGAAGAGGTCGAGACTTCTGGGGCCACGGATTGGAAACATCAGATCGTCGAATGTCTGAGGATAGCGCCGTGTTCATCACCACCATAGCCACCCATTTCGGCGCACCCCTCACACGTTTCGTGGCCCAATAGTGCGCTCCACCGAGGGTCCCAGTGGCCCCATGGGAGCTCCACCGAAGGCCCCAGTGACACAGGCCGCATGCAGTTCCACCCCTCCCATTTCGGCGCACCCCTCACACGGTTCGTGGCCCCATAGGGAGCTCCACCGAAGGCCCCAGAGGCACAGGCCGCATGCAGTTCCACCCTTCCCATTTCGGCGCACCCCTCACACAGTTCGTGGCCCCATGGGGAGCTCCACCGAAGGCCTCCGTGGCACAGGTCGCATGCAGTTCCACACCCCATTTCGGTGCACCTTCACACATTTCGTGGATGCATGCGGAGGCCCCCCGAAGGCCGCATTGGCAGGGTCCGCGTGCAGTTCCACCTCCATTTCGGCGCACTCCTCAAACGCTTCGTGGCCCCATAGGGAGCTCCACGAAGGCTTCAGTGGCACAGGCCGCATGCAGTTCCACTCCACATGTCGGCGCACCCCTCACACGTCTCGTGGCCCCATAGGGAGCTTCACCGAGGGTCCAACGGCAGGGTCCGCATGCAGTTCCACCCCCCCATTTCGACGCATCCCTCACACGGTTCGTGGCCCCATAGGGAGATCCACCGACGACTGTACTCACACGGCCACTGGAGATGTCCGCATGCCGCCGACAGGGCGTTTTGGCACATCCCTCAAACGTTTCCTGGCCGCATATGGGGGAGCCACCGAAGATGGTACTCAGAACTGCAGTATTTATCACTGCTTATGGTTCGGCCTTTCGCCAGGCTAACTGATCCCCCTTGCCATTGTTCGTGCCCCCAAACAGCAGCTCGCGCAGGAGTTCGCGCCATAGCCCGCGCAAGCGAACGGTTGCACCTCCCACCGCAGCCCCTCAGGCGATGCCCCCATCGCTCGCCCCCTCTTCTCCCTTCCCCTCCTCCCCCTCCCCCTCCCCTCCCCCTCCCCACCTCCTTCTCCTCCCCCTCCCCCTCCCCCTCCCCCTCCTCCTCCTTCTCCTCCTCCTCCTGTGGGGCTGCGGTGGGATGCACCTCCCACCGCAGCCCCATAGGCGTTGCCCCTCTGAGGCCGCTGCGCGCCACCTGGCGCGCCACCGCTGCGGCGGGCCGCATGCAGAGCAGCAGCAGCCTGCGGTCGCCAGCGGCCTCGTGGCGGGCGCAGCGCTGATCGCGGCGCTGTCCCTGCTGACGGGGGCCGCCGGTCGCTCCCGCGGGGCCACGTCGACGTGCGCCATCTGCGAGGCGGGGATGTATCCACACGGGCCGCCACGAAGGCTCGAAGTCCGAGAAGGGAAGGTACCGATGCCGCTACCTTGCCTCGTTTTCGCCGTATGGTGCCTCCTGGAAGGCCCTCGTCGCCACGGCTGGGTTTGCCCCGAAAGTTTGGTCACAACGCGTCTCAGAAGATATCTGGGGAGTCGCGGTATCAGTTCTTTGGAGTTTTCCCACAAAGTGATTCGCGGTTCGCGGTTGGCGAGATTCGCGATTCCTCGTCCTTTTCTTCCCCAGCTGGGTGGCGCGAGAGCGCGAAGTCATTCGCGCTTCGCGCAGCGCGAAGCGCGAACATAGTTGCCCTTGTGTCCAGAGCCACCGCCTTGGGGGATCGATCTTCGGGGACCTCGACAGGCGGTGGATACGCACATACTGGGCCCCCCCAGGGGTCAAACCATGTCCAAATCCACCGCCAGCTGGGGTCCCGGGACCTCGGTCCCTCAGGCGCCGGATCTGGATACATCCCTGCCTCGCACCATCGGCGGGCTGAAGATCAAGCGCCCGGCCGGCCCCGGCATGAAGCGCGACATCGGCCTGTGGGAGTTCCCCGGGTACCAGGAGCTCAGAGGAGGAAGATTGGAGAGAGGGAGAGAGGGAGAGAGAGGGAGAGAGAGAGAGAGAGAGACAGAGGGAGAGAGGGAGAGAGAGATGGAGAGAGACAGAGGGAGAGAGGGAGAGAGAGAGGAAGAGTGGGAGCTACCCATGCCTCGTTTTCGTCTTTTGGGCCTCCTGGGAGGCGCTCGCCGCCACGGCTGGATTCGCTTCGGAGTCCTAGTCAGAACGCATCCTGGGAGAGGGCTGGGGAGTAGCGGTATCGGTACCTTTGTGTTCCCCAAAGGGCACGATTTGTTTCACGCTTCGCGCTCTTCGCAGCGCGAAGCGCGAGCATAACTGCCCTATTGAAAGACGCCAGGGGGTAGCAGTACCTGTGCATTTCTCCTGCCCCAGGAACACCTCAATCTGAAGAGGTACGCCAGGAAGAGCCCCGTCTATGGACACAGGCGCCTGAAGTTCAGGAACCACATGCGGATGTCCCGCATCACCCAGTACACGGAGCAGTGGGTCTACTGGTACCCGAACCAGCACACGTTCAACATGTATTACGGCCCAGAGTCGCACAAGGAGAACCCCGACTTCCCTGCGCCCTCAGGTGAAGGAAGACAAAACGGCACACACACATACACACACACACACACAAAAAAAACATCGGCGCTGGAGGGCCCCCGGGCACTACGCCTCCAGCGCCGCCCTTGGCGCGCTCGACGCACCAGGGAGGGGGGTCAGCGCCGATCCAAGATATCAACGCGGAGCTCCGACAGTCTACGTTTCCTCGCCCCAGACATCCCGTGTTTCGAGTTTTTCAATACGGGGTCTTCAAATCAGCGACTCAAGAGAACGGGGTCGCTTGCGCCAACATTGGCGCGTAGACTGCCCGCATAAGGTCGCGCGTGAGCGCCCGCGCTTCAAGTGTGGCACGTCGCGCGGGCGGCCCGCGTAAGCCACAGCGTAAGGTCGCTACAGTCAACGCGCCTAATTAGTAAGGACGCAGGCCTTCATCTAGGGTACCCTTGTGTCCTTGCCTCTGCGGCCCGTCCTTTGCCGTTTTCAGTGGTCGCCAGCCGCCCCAACAACTCCCAATTTCGGCCTCAAAGGGTCTTGCGTCCTCACCACCCATCCTTCATATACGTTTTGACTGCATGCCATCTCGCGTAAGACCCGTTTGTGATCGCCGCTCAGATGTCCTGGCCCTTCCCTCAGTACCGACTTCTCCTCCCGAGTCGTTCTCTGACGGTCCCAGGGCAAGCCGGGCGAAGGCGTCTCTGGATCGATTCCGGACACGGTGACACACACCTCCGTCTGGAGTTCGTCCGTGCGTTTTGGACGTCAGGTGGCTGGCCCGCTCCCGGCGGCCCCTACGATATTCCCATGTACACGGCCAAGAAGGCGGTGTCCGGCTGGGCCCCCGCGCAGCTGTCGGCGTCCGTGGGGCGGCAGGGCAGGAGCTCAGGAGGGGAAAATCGGCACAAGAATAGCCGCGGACTCCCACGAAGCCCTGGGACAATGTGGGGATCTGATGGGGCACGAGACGATGCAGGAAGCAGATGGCGCCTATTGGGACTCTGTGCCATGGCATGTGTGTGCCTCCCCGTGCCTCTGCAGGAGTGGCGGGTTCGCCGGGGGCAGCGCGCGGGCCTTCGGCTCCGCGAAGCGCTCCGTGGCCGGCGCGCGCCCCGCCATCGCCATCCGAAGAGGGAAAGTCGGCACGAGCATGCGGTCGTTGGTGTGCACAAAAGTAGTCCAAAGATCACGGCGGGAGGGCTGGAGCCGTTTTCGGCCTCAGGGGTCCCTCGCCGGGCCCTGGGGCCGTCAACAGGCAGCCCGGGATGGAAGAGCAGGCCCCGAGAACAGGGCCTGAACCTCTGGGGGCCCCGTCTCACTCCAAGCCCCCCAGATGGGGTCCGGGTAGGTTGGGTCGGCGGACCACGCCGCATCGCCGATGCATCGCCGATACGGCTCCATGCAGAGACCGATATTCTCCATGCCGACTTCGCCGATGCATCGGCGATACATCGGCAATGCGGTGCAATCCTCCGACCCCATTTAACCGGACCCCATCTAGGAGGCATCTAAGCATACGGTCAGGAACTTTGGCTGAGCGTGTCGCGCCGCCGGTTTTGGCCCACCGCGCTTCGACGCGACACGCTATCCACCTCCCCATTTCCAAGCGCCAGCGTCTCGAGTTTTTCTCCGCCTTCGGCCCTGCGAAGCGGAGCGACATGCTATCCGCTCGCAGGTCATAGCGTGTCGCTCGCAGGGAACAAACAGCATAACCATACTCTTTGGGAGCTTCGCGAGGATCTCTTTGAACAGCGTCCAGGAGGCCCTCGAGGGGCTCAGGAGGGGCCCCGGAGGAGCCCAAGACGGCCCCCGATGCCTCCAAGACGCCACCAAGAGGGGCTCACGAGGGCCCCCACCGGCACCAGACCCCTCCAAGGCCCCCGATCCGGGCGCCGCACTTGTTTCACAACGCGCGTTTCGCCCGCTTTCGGGCCCCAGGACCCTCACAGATCGATGCAGCTTGAAAAAGTAACGCGGAAAGATGGGTTCTAGGACACCAGGCGTGATTTCTCGCGTTGTCGCATTTTTTTCGCAACGCCGGATCTCAGCGGAACGTGACATTTGGGGCTCTCCGCGTGGATCTCTTGGATCGGCGCTGGGCCCCCCTGGCGGCGCCTCCGGCGCCACCCCTGGCGCGCTCCGCGCGCCAAGGATGGGGCGGCCCAGCGCCGGTGCAAGAGATCCGCGCGGACCTCTAAAAGTTTCTGCTTGTGCAGTTGTTTCTTCTTCCAGCCATGCGCGCTCACAAGATGGCCGCGTCGAGCACGAAGAACCAGGTCAGGGGCAAAGCTAGGGGGGGTAAATATTGAAGGTCGCTGGGGGGGCAGCGTTGTTTCCAGGGCCAGATCCCCGCACGCTCGGCGGGCGCGCTTGATCGGTCAACAGCCATCCTTACCGCCGCCCTTCGCGAGAAGCTCTGATTTCAGGCTTGCTCTTGCCCACGATTGGGCTGCTCATGCTTGCCATTGCCCTACAAATGCATTGCCCTCTCCCCCGTTGCCCCAGAAACACAGATCGCCGTCGCTGCCCCTCAGCGAGCTTCAAGGTAAATAGGCTCATAGGTGGGACGCATCGACCCCCAATCGCCCGTTCATCGCCGACAGGGGCCCGATAGCCCCACCCCGCCCAGGAAGATGCGGATTCGTTCCGTTCTATCGGCGATGTATCGCCGAGTCCAGTTCGATAGTTTCCCTCCAAGCCGGTCTCCCACGATCGCTGCCCCTCACCAGGGCGGCGGCACCAACATCCCCAAGTGGGTCGGCGTCCAGCATTCGGGCTTCCAGGGCAACGCCGTCAAGGCGGGCACGCTGCTTGTGAGGCAGACTGGGGTCAAGTGGGCCACGGCCGGCGGCGGCGTGAAGATGACCAGGAGCTCGGAGGAGGAAGATCGGGCCGGACGAAAGGGGGGATTGGGAAAGGGGGGTTACGAAATTTGCTGCATGCAGCTGGTTTCGGCCTCACCGAGGGGCCCATTCCTCGATACATAGCCGCCTCTGGCGCTGGGAGGCGCTGGGAAAATCAGCTACGTGAGCTGCTTCTCAAACCCCCCCTTTGCTATTCCCCCCTTTCGCCCGACCCGAGAAGACGCACCGATACCTCTACCCTTCCCCTTCGTTTTTGCTCTTTTGGTCCTCCTAGGAGGCCCCCGTCACAAAGGTCTGATTCGCCTCGGAAGTTCTGGTCAGAACGTAGCTGCCCCGGGAGAGGTCCAGGGAGTAGCGGCATCGGCACCCTTAGATTCCCCCAGGAACTACAACATCGTCGCGACAAAGGACTCGACAATGAACAATTGCACACATATACATATTCGGAGCTCCGCGCGGATTTCTTGGATCTGCGCTGGGGCACCCCTGGCGGCGCTCCTGGCGCCGCCCCCGGCGCCCTCCGCGCGCGAGGGGAGGGGGGTCAAACTCCGATCCAAGAGACCGTACGGACCTCCGAAAATGTGTGGTTATATTGTTCTCGTTCCTCGAAGGATGGTATCGTGCAGTGGCGCGGCAGTCCTGGCACCAAAGCTGAAGGCGGCAAGGGCGAGGTCTCTGTCGTGCCATGGGAGTACGTTCGCGCCAAGTGCGAATGGGCAGTCGACGAAAGCAACGAGTGCACGCTGGTTTACAAGGAGTACAAGCCATGGATGGGCACCCACATGCACGACAAGACGGCGACGTTCAACGGCGCCAAGAACGGCCTGCGTCGCAAGATCATGGCCCAGAAGCGTAAGATCTGGGAAGAGAGCCCCGAGGGGCAAGAGCA
>CAUYUJ010019071.1:225746-233246 GCA_963575745.1 Prorocentrum cordatum
CAAAGACGCCCAATGCGTCCGTAGGACAGCCCAAGAGGCCCTCAAGACGCCCCAAGAGTGCTTCAAGCGGATCCCCGAGAGAGGCCCATGAGGTAAACGTCGCACCATCCCATTAGGACATTCATTTTTAGCATATTCGCTTCTTCTTACGTCACAGCGCTCTGGAGGCCCTCGAGGGGCTCAGGAGGGGCCCCGGAGGAGCCCAAGGCGGCCCCCGAGGCCCCCAATGCGGACCCAAAAGGGCCCCCCAAAGGCAGCAGACCCCCCCATATCCAGAAAAAAGCCAACAACGCCAACCCTGAGGACAACGTCCTTGGCGCTCATTTGGCCCCCAGAGGCCAATAAGAGGACGCCTCCAATAGGCCCCAAAGAGGCCCGCAAGAGTCTCTTTGCAAGCTGCCTGCTAGACCTCCAAGAGGCCTGATGGAGGCGCCCAAGAGGCCCTCAGATGCCCCCAAAGAAGCCTCCCAGGCCAGCGCGGTGGACCAGCACGGCGGACCAGATCTGCCCGGCAGACCAGCAGACCAGCACGGCAGGCCAGCCACGAACTGACCAGCACGGCAGGCCAGTGGTTTGCCGTGCTGGTCTGCCTGCGGGTCTGGTCTGCCGTGCTTGTCTGCCGTGCTGGTTTGCCTTGCTGGTTTGGTCTGTCGTGCTCGTCATGTCTTAGGGCCTTAGGGGCAGAGACTTGCGGGGTGGGGGGTAGGGCAGGAGTGAGCCCCTCCCCGAAGGGCAGCAATGGGGTTTGAAGAGGACGCGCCCTAAACCACCTCCGCTCAGAGGGCTTGTGGGATTTGCACAAGGTCCACCCCATGGTTCGTTACATCCCTCCTGGTTCCAAGATCATTTGCGATGCCAAGTGTCCGTTCAACATTTGTTTGATCAGTTATGTTGGTTGTTGATGCTGGATCGTGGTGTGTGGGTCGAGGTTGTCATGTTTCCGCGCCTCGGTGGAGCATGTCCTTGCTGTCCAGGAAGTATATTTTAGAGAATGCACGGTGCGGTGTGGGCCTTCCGTCTGCGCAGTGTTTGGAAGCCAGGATCATTCATTCATCATTTGGGCGTGTTTGTGGTGAGCAGGGGCCAGTCTGCCATTCGGCTCGGGTGTGGTGTGACTCTGCAACCGAGCCCAGAAATCGTCAGCGACGCCCCTGTCTAATTCCAGCCGGGACCCGAGAGGCCGCTGGGGCTGCCGCTGGAGACACGCCGGGGTCGCCCTTCATGCTGCCCCAGTCGCACAATGCGGAGGTCATTGGCGACCTGGCGCCATGTCTCGAGGATCGCGTCTCTCGCTTCCGCGGACGATTTTTGTGCACCGTACCGCGCTGGCGTCTTCCCAGGCGTCGTCGATCCTCGACCAAGGAACGGTACGATGCATCGTGTTTTGGCCCGCAGAGCCGAAGAATTATGCACCGTACCGCGTTGGAGCAGGCCCTGAAGGGAACCCGAGCATGCTACGGTGCATGGGCGCCGGCCTTGGAAGCAGGAAGTGCACCACCACCGCCACCACCACTTGGGGGGATTCAGGCTGAGCTGGTGTGCGGGGTGCGGGTGTGCACGATGTCCCACGAGAGCGCCCGAAACGATATATATATATATATATGTATATATATATATACATGTATATATATATATAAATATTTATATATATGAATATAACATATCCTCTTCCTATATTTTTGCAAGCCCAGGCGGGGGGAAAACCCGTCACCCCCCCCTCCCCCCCAAACCGGACTCCCGGGATCTGGGGCTTTGGGACCCTTCGGACGGGCCTCGAAGCGGCCCCCCGGGCCTCGCAGGGCGTTTTGCCAAGCCTTCGCAGCACACCTAGGGCGATCAGGGGGGTCATCGGAGACGTCCCAGAGAACCCCAAGACAGCACAAGAGCGCTCCAAGAAGCCGTGATACCCCGAAAGATCTCTCCAAAACGTACCAAGATGCCTCCAAGAGCACCTCCAAGAGCACCCCCAAGAAGGACCCAAGAGGGAATAATCATAGATTTATTGTAGGTTTTTGGTGAATTTCGGGTTCTCCTCTTTTCGGCTCCCCGACGCTCCAAGACAGCGGTCTTCTGGGCGTCCGAAGTCGCCTGGGAGGCTCCAAAATCGCCCCGCAACCATCCCAAGAGAGCCCCAGAACGGCACAGCAGGGGTCCAAAAATGGCCCTAAGAGAGCCCCATGGCGGCCCAAGATGGCCCCAAGACACCCTCCGAAGCATTCCAAGTCGTGACCGGGGCGTTCAGGGAGACTGCGGTTAGAGGCAGGTTGGCCTTAGGAAGCCCCAGAGGCCCCCAGAACACGCCCAGGAGGCCTCCAGAAGGCTTTAAGACAGCTTGAGAACTTTGGTAAGGCGCCCAGAGGCTCTCCAAGGAGGAGCCTCCGCAAAAAGAGCTGAGGAGGATGGGGAGTATGCCCAGGGTATGGCGAGAATGTGGAAAAATAAGCATGGAGGAGGGATAACGAACAACATTATTATAACGGCGATGCCAGAAAAGGCAGCAAGGAGTTATCGTTAAAGTGTCCGCTTGACCTTCCTGCCTTTCCGTCTGCGTCGCAATCTTCAAGGACCAAGGTGCATGGCGCGAAGCTCCACTGCAGTCTTGTATATTCCTCTTCCTATATTTTTACAAGTCCAGGCGGGGGGAAAACCCGTCACCCACCCCCTCCCCCGAAAACCGGACTCCAGGTATCTGGGGCTCTGGGACCCTTCGGACGGGCCTCGAAGCGGCCCCCCGGCCTCGCAGGGCGTTTTGCCAAGCCTTCGCAGCACACCTAGGGCGATCAGGGGGGTCATCGGAGACGTCCTGGAGAACCCTGAGACAGCATAAGAGCGCTCCAAGAAGCCGTCATACCCCGAAAGATCCTACCAAGAGCACCTCCAAGAGCACCCCCAAGAAGGCCCCAAGAGGGACAAATCATTGATTTAATGCAGGTTTTTTGGTGAATTTCGGGTTCTCCTCTTCGGCTTCCCGACGCTCCAAGACTGGTCTTCTGGGCGTCCGAAGTCGCCTGGGAGACTCCAAAATCGCCCCACAGCCATCCGAACGGGCTTCCAGGCAGTCCAAGAGAGCCCCAAAACGGCACACCAGGGGTCCAAAATGGCCCTAAGAGAGCCCCATGGCGGCCCAAGATGGCCCCAAGACACCCTCCGAAGCATTCCAAGTCGTGACCGGGGCGTTCAGGGAGACCGCGGTTAGAGGCAGGTTGGCCTTAGGAAGCCCCAGAGGCCCCCAGAACACGCCCAGGAGGCCTCCAGAAGGCTTTAAGAAAGCTTGAGAACTTTGGTGAGGCTCCCAGAGGCTCTCCAAGAAGGAGCCTCCGCAAAAAGAGCTGAGGAGGATGGGGAGAATGCCCAGGGTATGGCGAGAATGTGGAAAAATAAGCATGGAGGAGGGATAACGAACAACATCATTATAACGGCGATGCCAGAAAAGGCAGCAAGGAGTTATCGTTAAAGTGTCCGCTTGACCTTCCTGCCTTGTCCGTCTGCGTCGCAATCTTCAAGGACCAAGGTGCATGGCGCGAAGCTCCACTGCAGTCCTGTATATCTTTATAGATATGTATATATATACACACCACCACCACCACCCATGACCACCATCTGCCTCCATCCTTCAGGTGTCGGTGGTGGTGCATTTCCTTCTTCCTACGGCCCAGTATCGCTGTCTCTCGGATGGTACCGAGAGCTCCCCACGCTGCCGAGGGCCACGGCCAGCCTGGCTCGTGCTAGTTACCAGCGGACCCTTCCCGCTGCTGCGAGGTCTTTAGTTTTGTACCCCGCCCCCCTTAATTCTCTTGGCGGGGAGCAAACTCGCCCCTCTTCCTCCTCCTCCTCCTCCTCCTCCTCTGCTACGCTCCGCCTCCTCCTCCTCCTCCTCCTCCTCCTGTTCCTCCTCCGCCTCCTCCTCCTCCTCCTCCTCTTGCTTCTCCTCGTGGTCGTTATCGTAGTCGTCGTCGTTTTCGTCGTCGTCGTCGCGGCGGAGATGATTTTCCCTGTATTGTTGGGCGGGCTGGATACTATTGGGTGGTTCTTTCTCCCAGGCAATATGTTCTGGCTACCCTACACGCGAGAGCATTCGTGAGCATCTTTTCATCCGGATAACAGTGGGAATCAGTGGTCATTGTTGTAGTCGTGATTGTAGTCGTGGTTCGAATCGCGATTATAGCTATGATTGTAGTAGTAATCGTAGTCGTGGTTGTAGTCGTAATCGTAGTCGTCGGCGTCGCGGCGGACATTAGTTTCCCTGTATTGTTGGGCGGGCTAGATAAGTGTTGGTGAGTTTTATCGCCCAGCGAAAAAATCATGGCTACCCTGCACGACAGGAATTGTGAGCACGTTGTCAGAGGATCGCAGTATAGATCGACACATTATTAGCCGAAGGCGTCGCTCACAATCTGCTACGCTTAGCCGTAGTTGCAGCCGTAGCCGTATCGTCGTGGTTGCGGTGCGGGTGCCGCGGAGAACTAGTTATGTTCAATTGCTGGCGGGGCCCCAGTCCGTCAAGAAGGGCGTCGAAAAGATCATTCGTTTCCATTATTGGGGGGTCTAAAAAACTATAGATGTCCCGTTCCTCGGCCCTGGCTGCCAGCCAGCGGTGCCGGGCTGTTCCGCAAAATTTTGTAATGCCTGGCATTCGGCTCCTGGGCCCCCAAACGGTGGTGACCACACCGCGTGGTGAGTCAGCAGGGCTTCTGGGTCACCGCATGGTTTTTGGACTAGGGTCGGTCTTCGAGGATGTCTCGGACGGCTGGGGCCTCCGAGGTTCCAAGGCCGTGTGGTGACGGACCGCGCGGTGGCCGTTGGGGATTCCGAGGTCACCACGCGGTCTGTCGTCACACGGTTTTGGGGTCCCGGATGGATTCGGTTGCAAATCATGCGAGGAAGTGGTCGACCGGCGGCGACCTCGCCGCCGGTGTTCAACGTGGAATGCCGCCGTCGACCCAGAACGGGTGGATGTTGAAGGATCTGACGTTTCGGAAACGGCCGGTCGTTCAAGGTGGAACGATTCCCGCAGAGTCAAAAACCAACGCCGAAGTCAGCACGACACGAAATTGCCGTATGCCGTATGTCCGTATGTCCTCGTAGTGCCGTCTTTGGAGTGCATTGGTGTGCGCCCGCATCTGGTAGTCGAGAAGAGAGCGCTGATTTAGCGTCGATTCGCGCCGATCTAGCGTCGATTTGGCGTCGAATAGCGTCGGCCAGCAACGATTAGTGCTAGTTAGCATTAACTCGCAAGAGCAAGCAAGATGGTATGCGATGTTCCCATGAGTTGCCACCGAAGGATCAGGCGATGGAAGATACCGATACCGATGCTCGTCCTGGAGAGTCCTCGTCACCACGGCTGAGCTCTCCTCGACATTCTAGCCAGAACGCACCCTAGGAGAGAGCCCTGGAGTTGCTGTATTGGTATCTCATTCTTTCCACATTGGGAGCAGAAGTCAGTGATACGAGGCCATTCCCGCACCCTCCGCCCGTCTCTTCAGGGGCCACGTTAAGGGGGGACCGGCCCAGGAGGGGACGCATCGACCCCCAGACCCCGACCGATCGCCGAGAGGGGCCTGAGAGCGCACCCTGCCCAGGACCGTCCGTGGTTTCGCCATCGAGAGCCTATCGCCAACCTGTCGCCAACCTCGCGGCGATGCATCGCCGATTCTGAGTCGGCTTTCCCCCTCCCCGAGCTGGTCCCCCTCCGATCGTTCCCCCTCTCTACTTGGTCCTTGCCCCGAGTTCCACGGAGCGCCGGAAGGGCGCCAGCCCAGCCGGAGGCCCCAAGTCGACGGCCGTGTTCGCCCATCTCGTGGCTGACAGAGCCCCCTAAATTCAGGAAGGAAAGAAACACACAGACACAATTAATCGTCGACTCCCAGGAAAATATGGGAAACTATGGGAAGTTGGGGGGAAGACAAACACCCAGAAAATATGGGAAAATATGGGAATCTGTTTATTTGTGTGTATTTATTTGTGTGTCCCAGGGCCCCTTCATAAATGGCCGAACATTGGCCCCAGGCCCCGGCGGCCATTTCGATCCGATGGATCCGATTCGATATCGAGTCCAGCTGGCCAGGTCCGATTCGGTTTCGATATGCTGGCGATCCAGTGCGGCCAGGCGCTTGTGTGGCGCTGTTGTGCATCCTTGCGTGGCCGATTCGATTCGATTCCGAGTCCGTGCAGATGCGGCCCGATCCGACGCACATCCCGATTCGATCCGATTTCCCGATTCGATGCTGATCGGTCCTGGGACCCTGGGGGTCAAAGTCGATCATCCGGGGGGGGGGGGAGGGAGTTTGAAAACGTGGGCCAGCCCTGGGCCCACGGGCCCGGCCGCGTATGTAAGCGAGGCCCTGCCGATGCTGCCCGCAGGGGTTTTCCGGCCTCCGCTGCACAGGGGGTTGCCCACGGCTGTCTGGCCAGGAGCTGTGGGCGGCCTTTGCTGCACCGTGGCTTGCGCCCAGATGTCTGGCCCAGAGGTGGGCGCGGCCTTCCTTCGGGCGGGCGGTAATGGGGAGTGATTTAAATTTGGGGGGTGAAGAACAGGACCCTCACGGGGCCCTGTAGTGTAGTGCCTCTTTCGGGCCCCTTTTGATCCCAACAATCTGAGAAAGGGCCCCTTAAGGGTCCTTCTCCTCAACCCCCATGTAGGTCACCCCATCCCAGGCCCCCGACGTCAGGAATTTTTCATCACGTCGACCCCCAGAGGTCTCGACCAATTCCCCGGGACAGGTTTCTCCTGCTGAGGTGGTTTTTGACGGTCATTTTTTCATGACTCGAGGGGTTCTTGGGTTACCACCCGCCCGATTCATTGCACCTTGATTTATCCCCTCTCACGACTTCCCTGCAACCTGCTGTGGTCCGATGGGCCTCGCCTGCTGGACAGCCGCACTTGCCCTCACGGTGGGACGGCCTGTTTCTGGCTCCGGGTCGTGCCCCCCTTGGCTTCTGGGTGCTTCGGGGCGCTCTTGGGACGTCTCGCGCAGAGGGAGCTCGGGGGAGGGGGGAAGGCTTCTTAGAAGCACTCCTGCTTCTTAGAAGGCGCGGGCCTTCTTCTCCGTCGGTGCAGGGCCGATGCCTCCTGAGAAGCAGCCTCCTTCCAAAGAAGCCTTCCCGGCCTTCACCCCGCCCCCTACCCGCTTGTGCGCGCCGCCAACTTGGGACGTCGAACGTGTCTTTTGTTGTTGCTCTTTTCCAGAGGCCAAGAGAACCCGAAGTCGGTCAAGAGGACCCCGACAGGACAAACGGCTTATGGTGGCCTCAAGGTGGCTGAACAGGTCCGAGATGGCCCAGAGGACAAGACGGCCCATGGTGGCCTCAAGGCGGCTGAACAGACCCCCGAACCGCCCGACGAGGGCCCCATAAGGTCTCTTGAAGCCCAAGCATTCGAAAGGTTTTAGCCGACTCGCTTTGCCAGGCAATCCCCCCACACGGTGTTCAGCGCGAAGCTTTTGTGCATTCACCAGCCGTGCTGGGGTACACTTGTCTGTCCCGCGATATACACACATTCAT
>CAUYUJ010019071.1:238246-253246 GCA_963575745.1 Prorocentrum cordatum
GCCCCTGGCGCGCGCGGCTACTTCGTCGCGAACCCGGGGGCAACGAGGGCCTCTCGGCGGCCGCAGCCAAAGGGCCGCTCGGCGGCAGCGGGCCTCGACCTACAGCTCCGACGCCGCGCGGGCCTGAGTCTAGCATCTGGCATCACGTATGTCCTGGGTGGATGCCAAGCGCCGGCAGTCGATCGGCTGCCCCGTCGCACACGCGGCGGCGCGGGCTTCGACGTCTGGGCTGCCGTCAGATCGAGCGGGTCCAGCCCCGGATTATAGAGACGCATCGCCGCGAGGCCCGCGGCTTCTCGTCGCGGGCGCTCGCCGACTCTCGCAGCCCCGTCGGCGCAGATCAGCGGGGCGACGTGCTGGTGAAGTGCGGGAATGCCAGTGAATCTTCGCTCTTGCCGTCCAAGTTTTGCATCGCACTGGCGGCGGTGGAGCTTTTTTTTTTCCCGCGAATGATGGGTGCACTGAAATGGGCTCGCGCAGTACTGCGCGGCTCCAGGCATTCCGCCCCGCTCGGGAAGGCGCCGGGCACGCCGCTCAACATCAACCTGCTGGCCACGGGGGAAATTAGTCTCGGCCAAGGCCTGGCGCTGCAGTGCCATGCGGGCTTCTGATCGTCCGAGATGCTTGGCCTGCGCCCCCAACATCTATTCTCCCCTATTCGGGGCTGCGTGGGCGATTCAGTCGTCTTGGCTTTGGAGGTCCGCTTCGGCGCGAAATTTCAGCGACCCAAAGTGGCCATGCTCCCGGGGCGCTACGCGGACATGATCGAGGCTCTGTTCAGTTGTGCTCAGAAGCCTCCTCATGATCAGCCGATGTTCCGATGCAGTATTACCCAATGTTGCACTTTGCTCAAGTCAGCCGAAGCTGCTTCGGGCGCGAGCGCGGGCTGCGGCGCGGCCCCCGCGCCCGCCGGGCGACCGACCCCCGCGCTGATGGGGCCCCTTTTTCCGAGATCCGCGAGGGCGGCCGCTGGGTGAGCGACTCGAGCCTCTGCGTCTTCCTTGGCGCGCCGTCGGCCAGCGCGGCGCTTGCCGAGCTGCGCCCGGCCAGGCGCGAGAAGCAGCTGCGCTGGGCAAGCGCGGGTTGGCGTCGCTACGCGCGACCTCAGCAACTTGGGGCGCCGCGCGGCTGATGGCGCCGCGGGCGGGCGGCGTCTACACCTTCCGACTTCGGCGGGGGCCTCTCGCCCGGCCAAGGCAGGGCCTCGCGGGCAGCTTCGCCGGGGGCGACGCCGCCCAGGTCTCCGGGAGCTGCGACGCCGCAGCCGAGCTCTCCAGCGTTGGCGCTGCCAGCTGCTTGACGCCCCCCGGCCCCTGGTCAGTCGCGGGGTCCTCCTTCGCCGTCTCGCCTATCCTCTCGTCGCGGGGTCCCCAGCCGAGCGCGGCCCGCTTGCAGTTGGAGCGAGCGAGCCGGACGCAGCCAGCCAGCCATGGCCGCCCAGTGGGCGCCCAGCCGAGACGGCCCCGCTCATGCGAAGCGCCTTGGCGCAAGTGGCTGGGCAGCGTGGGCCGCGTGGGCCGCGCCTGGTGGCTGCCGCCCGGGGCGGTGCTGCTGCTGGCCATGTGGCTCAGCCCGCTTTTTTTCTCACCTACCCTGGCCAAGGGCGTCGGGGCGCCATCGGCGCGCCCGAGGACTTGGCGGACGCAGGAGGCGTCTTCGCCAGAGCGGCCTCCAACGTTACCATGCTGGTGATTGACGCGGCGGTGTCTTTCAGGCGTGGCTCGATGTCGGTCGGCGATCGAGGAGACTTGGGGAGGCGCGACGGTTAACGCCACTGGGGGCCGCCTCGTGACGCTACACGGCTACTACGACCCGAGCCAAGCCGACCGTCTCAGCAAAGCGCCGAGCAGACTGCCACCAGAGCGTGCTGCTGACGTCTGGCAGGCCCTACGCCGAGTCGACACCAGCATGCCAGTCATCTCGAAGACTGACCAGCACTTCTCGGCCTCTAACAATGATGAGGCCTTCGAGTCTGAGGTCCATTGATTGGAGACCGACTACGTCGGTGTCCACATCACTTGGTGGGCAGTTTCTTTTTCTCCAGTAGGAGAATCCGTTATGGGAATGGACTGGCTGTGATGTGACGTCTCTACTTGCTGAGATTGGAGCTTGTGCGCACGCCGGCGTCGAGGCCACCATTGACCTAAGCTGGCTGCGCGCTTCCCTTCGCAGAGACGACGTGCCCGACGGTATGTACCCTCCGTCTGGTTCAAGATAGCCGCGCAGGGGGCTGGGGACGGGCTGTAATATGCGAGTTGGTTTCTGATGCTCACGGACGGAGTTGGGTCCTCAATTGGTGGAGCGGCTCAGCTACGTCACAGCACTGGCGCTCACAAGCGTGTGTGCAACATTTTGTTGTTTGAAGTGCCGGCGGTTTGGCTCGCGAGCCGTCGGCGGAGATGGTGTCAAGCTCAAGAGTTGGTTGAGGCTTGTATTATTTTGCTAAACGATCGTCTCGTCACCGTCCAGGCTTCGCTCATATTCCCAAGGGCTTCGCCCCATCGCACGTGCAGCAATGCCGTCGGGAGGTGGGCTGGACGTACCCGGATCAGAACCTGTTCAACACGCATGATGATGATAATGGTGATGCTCATGATAACGATGGTGGTGGTATCATGGTGTTGGTCAACGATTGATGCTGATGGTTGGTGATTGGTGATACTGACAAGTATGATGATGATAATGATGATGATGATGATGATGTTGAGGATGATGATGACAATGATGATAACGATGATGGTGATGAGGATGGTGATGATACCAGAGCTGCTGATGCTGGTGCTGATGCTGATGGTGTTGGTGATGATGCTGCTGGTGCTGATCATGATGGTCATCATTTTGCGACTGGTGATGTTGATTACCATTTGGGCGATGATGTTGATGATGCGAGTGATGATGATGCTGATGAGGATGATGATGCTGAGAATGATGATGCTGCTGTTGCTGTTGTTGATGATGATGAGGGAGGAGGAGGAGGAGGAGGAGGAGGAGGAGGAAGAGAAAGAGGAAACATGGTGAAAAGAGGGATGGATGGATTCATGGATGGATGGATGGATGGAGAGATGGAGTTTTTTCGATCTGCCACTTCTTCTCCGCTCAGAGCTCCGTTACTGATTCGGTTTCGCAGGTCCTTGGCGCGAGGTTCGCACGAACGGCCGGGCGTTCGTCGCTACCGGGCAGGGCCAAGAGAGGACGTCGGAGGCCCGGCGGTGCTGGCAGCGGCCCGCAGGCACCACAGAGCCCATTACGGCGGTCCTTGATGGATGCCTCCCTCCTCCTTCCCTTCTCCCTCCCTCATTACTTCCTTCCCTCCATCCCTCCCTCCCTCCATCCGTCCCTTCCTCCCTCCCCCCCCCCCCTCCACTCTCCATCCTCCTCCTCCTCATCCTCCTCCTCTTCCTCTTCCTACTCCTCCTCCGCCTCCTCCTCACCCTCCTCCTCCTCTTCCAGCGGGCACTGGCGCTCCTCCTCCTCTTCCTCCTCCTCCTCCTCCTCCTCCTCCTCCTCCTCCTCCTCCTCCTCCTCCCCCTCCTCCACACGTTCACAACGCGATTACTACCCTACTCTTTACCCTGATGTCGTGCTGGTCTGGTAAAACTATGCTGTGTACGGTGTTTTGTTTGCACAGGGCGGGTCTGAGTAGCGTTGTCGACTTGTTTTGCCAATCAGGTTCTTGTCTGTCTTTGGAGAGGTGTTTCCGCTGGTGCGTTCGCGCTAGTTCTATGGACACTAGAGAGCCTCCGCCCAACGGAACGACGCTGTTGCGATAGCGGTGACAGCGGGGTTTTACTCTTGTATGCTGTCATGACATATGTTGTTTCTGAAGTGGTGCTCTCGCTGGTGCGCATGCCGTATTTTATGCTCACGAGGTGGCCTTCGTCCAGTGGAACAGCGCAGTCGCCGCAGGTGTGGTAACAGTTGATGATCCTGCTCCTGGGTTTACCAGAGTTTTGCCATTCCGTCGATCTCCAGTGGAGCGGTGATCTTGCCGCAGCGCTGACGGTAGCCCTGCGTCCGCAAGAGTGGTGCTCCCCCCTGTAGTCTGGCATCGCTCGGACGTGTTTTTTTTGTTCTTCCGGCGGGGATCATTCAGGAGCAGTCTGGATCGTCCTGCGGAAAAAAAACCTAAAATCACGCACGAAACCGACAAACGCACGGGGAATGGACGTCCGAACGATGGCGAGGCCGCGTGTGCCGCACCGATTTTCGTACAGCCTCCGTCCAACGGGGCGGCACTCTCGCACGGGGCGCGGGGCGCCCCCCTGCTTCCGCATGCGCCGTGTGTGCGCGTGTGCCTCTCCAGGAACTGCTCTCGTGTGCCGCGCCTTGCCGTGTGTAGCAGTCGGGTGTCGGGGAAGGCCGTGGGCACCAAGGATTTGCCCGACGCCCGGCTCTGCGAACGGAGAGGATTTCAACGCTCTGGAAAAAGGGGCGTTGAGGAGGGGTAGGACGTCCGATATGACGCGAGCGCCCCCAGTTTAGGCTCCTCCTCCTCCTCCTCCTCCAGGAGCAACTCTGGCCCAGGACACCGCTCAGCTCCGACAGCGCGCTTGCTCATCGAACCCCATGTGAGCACCGCATCCAGGGCAGCGCAGCACGGCTGGACCGACTCGGGCCAGAGCCAGCATGAGCACACTCTCATTTCTTTTATGGGCTATGAAGATTATCTTTCATAACGTGCAAAGCTCCGATCATGGGCGCCTCGAGGAGATTTCAGAGTACACCAAGACAAACGACATCGTCGTATGTATAGGCACTGGCAAAGAAGCACACATTGAGAGTGAGATCGCCCAGTGTCAACTACCGCATCATCGAGCCATACAGTTTGGTTGGAAAAAGAGTAGAGTTTCGAATCGCTCGTGCGGGCTTGCCCTCCTGTACGGGAAGAGATTGACGGGCACAGTGAATAGCATTCAAGTACCACCCAAGTCACGGGGGCTATCGGGCCGACTGGGAGTGGTACGATTTCATCTGGGAAGCATGAAGTTGGCCATATTCCTAATACACCTGCCTCCAAAGGGAGTCGCGGCGAAGACACTCCAGAACACGGTGAAGGCGGCGCTGAACTGGATCCAGCAGGAGATGGACACGATGGGCGGCAACTGCCTCCCGCTCATCATAGGCGACCTGAACTGCACGTTTGGGGTCAGGACGGACATGACGGGCAGGAAGTACGTGAAGGAGACTGATGAGGTGGGAATCCAGGAGCCCGCTTTAGAGGGAACGGTATCAAGTATGATCCGAGAATTTCTTACGGAGAATCATATGGCAGTAGCAGACACGTTCTGGAGATCAGGGGCGACCTTCTTCCAGGGCATGCATCGCATCAAGATTGACCACGTCATCATGCCGCAGATGGCACTCGCTCGCATCAAGAGACTCAATGCGCTCCAAAGTCTGGGAAGAAGGATGCAAAAGTACGTATCGACACATCTACATGATCACGTACCTGTATTGCTGGAAATGGACGTTGGAATCACTAGAGCCCATCAAGCACAGTTCACGCCCCCAGCTAACCGTGATGCGCTGATGACGGCATACTCGAACGGATATCGAAGGCAAGGTTTCCTCGAGAAGGTCGAACAAAAGACAACGATGATCCCAAAAGACCAGTGGCGAGCTACCTGGGGCCAGGGGGATGTACAAACAACATGGAACTTGCTATCAGCGTGCACCAGAGACAGCATGACCGAGCATTTCCCCAAGCAAGAGAATAACATCATCGACTGCGAGCAATTGCGAGAGCAGAGGATGCAGCTCATACGAGAGAGAGAGGAGAACTACGGCAACGACTGCAGCTTACTGGGGGCAAGAGCTTCGAGGGAAACGGTTCCAGTGAGTTCGATCGCATCGAACAGCAGTTGAAGGAGCTGTCGCGTCGCATGCAGGAGCTTCGAAGGAAGCAGCAGATAGAACAAACTAGCATCCTCGTCGATCAGATCCGCAGAGCATGGCGCAAAGGACGCATGGCGGATATGTACAGATTGAAGACGTCGCTAGCAGGAACAGGGAAAGGTCCAAAAAGGTTCCTTTTTTTTTCTGCCAGACAAACAATGACTACTATTGAGTGGGAAACAGGAATGGCACAGGAACCCCAGGACGGAGGAATGCGATGTACACGTTTGAACTGGGACGATTGGATATCGGACCGCAGTTTCCTTCCTCACCTCCACTCCCATGCAGAGCTTACCGAGCTAGTGCGTACAGATCGGCTCGGGCAGATCGCATACTTGAGGCGAGCGCCTAAACGGAGGGCAGGACCTGCTTGGGGCGTTTTGTCTGAGGCACTTGGGATGTGTATCGATTGTCGGATGTATCGGATCTCCAGGCGCAGAAAGTATGTACCAGAAACGTTCAGCAGAAGATGCAACGACCTTTTGGCGCTGATCCGCATCGTAGGGTTTG
Organism: Prorocentrum cordatum; assembly: GCA_963575745.1. Lineage (NCBI taxonomy): Eukaryota > Dinophyceae > Prorocentrales > Prorocentraceae > Prorocentrum > Prorocentrum cordatum. The sequence goes on from CAUYUJ010019071.1 coordinate 244,652, forward strand.
CTCCGTTCACCTCGCTTCGTTCACAGTCATTTGCGCAGCCGAAGAACAACGGCAAAGTTGGCACCGAGAGTCAGAGAGTTTTGCACTGCTTCGACGCGTTCGGAATGTCGCTTTTCGGCCACATGCACCGAGTCTCGCGTCGACCTGACCCGCCACACTTTGCTCGCGGAGGGCTTCGAGGGAGGAGAAGGGAGGGGTGCATCCTATCACTGTCGGCAGCGTGCTGGCGCTGTCGCGACGGCAATCTGAGTCACGCGATCTCGAATTTCGACGGCGCGAACGCTTTTGCATGCACGCATCGACAAGCATTGCACGAACATCATGCACAGCACGGACGTAGCGAGAACATAGGATTGCTTGATCAAGCAGTGGACATGGCGACCATGCACGCTACTGGGATAGACGGGGAAATAGACCTACTACCACATGTCGGTACTACCATGGGGCATTCGATGGCGGCGGGGGACTTCGCAGACATATATTCCCCCACGGTCGATAGCTGGAACAACGAGCTAGTTAACACGGGCATCAGCTATAGTTGGCTCCAAGGGCCCTCAGCTACAGGGAACCAGGAGAAAATCGACATCGGAGTAGGCTTTTTCGTGGGCGACGTCACTAGGCTACATGTACACGCATGCCCTAACAACAGCAAGTACATCGCGCAGCAACTGAACCATGCCACAGATAGACTGCAATCACATATTGGGAAAATGGGCACCAGCTAAATGCGGACGAGACAAACCACCTCATATCACTCAGCGGAGACGGGGCATATCAGACAGCCAGCGAGCTCGCCAAGCAACGTTTTCTTCAGGGTGGTGTTTGTCGGGAAAGCCGTGTCCTGGGCCATATCCTCAGCTTTGACGGGGAGTTGCGAATTGAGCTAAAAAACCGTATCCGAGGGGCTCGTGCGGCTTGGCGATCTTTAGGTGCGGTGTGGCATCAGGCACTGGACGACAGGCACTTACGTACTTTATTTTTTTGTTTCGTGTACAGCGCGGCCATCACAGGACTGACGGCCTTTGCGTTGCCGCCAGAGATTACCCAGGCGCTCGACACGACGATTATAAAGCTCCTTAGAAGTATGATGCATGGTAGAGCTAAGCAGCAGTATGGAAACATAATGCGGACGTTATCTAACAAGCAGGTTTTTGAGTATTGGAATTTGTGTGACACAGCGTCAGAACTACGTGTGCAGCGCCTGCGGTGATATCAGGCAATGGCCAGTCAACCAGACAACCACCAGCAGGTGCTCATGGCGACATTCGGTACCACCGAACTTGACCGCCAGCTTGGGCGGCCAAGGATTTCTTCAGGTGGGCATCTTGCCTGTCACAGCACGCCGTGGGCGAAGCAGTGCAAGCGTGACATAGCAGCGCCTGCCAGACTCGAAAGCTCGTTGGACGTGGCTTGGCAGGACAAAGAAAGCATCCTCAGCATCTTCACCGATCGTGAGCTCGCTGTTACGTTCGCCAAGATAAAGATTGCCGACACCAGATATCTTCTAAATCAAACAGGTTCAGAAAGACTACAGCGTATCAGGAGGCTGGTGGGCCTGGAGGCGGAGGACATAGGCGGGAACCAGCAGCACAACACAGAGCAGCACCAGCACGACGGCACGAACAGCGAGCACAGCACAGTGACTGACGAATGGATATGCACGCATGAAAATGATGACGGTACGACATGTGGAAGCACGTTTCAGACAATAAAAGGACTCACGGCGCACATCACGCACGCACATCGTATGAGAAACATGCGCTCGATGCTTATCGCTACTAACGTGTGCCCATGGTGCCGCACTGCATTCGCGTCCAGAGAATCATGTCTGCGGCACTGCCTCACTATGGATCGTAGAGTTCCTCGCACTTGCCCTACACGCTCTACGTCATTCGCTTTTCGGCCCATTGAGTTTCATGCATGCGTCTGCGGACATTGCGCCGCGGAACATACCGTACTCCACGAACATCTCGAACACGTCTGCGCGCACGTTGAAGGGCCCGATGGTGCAGAACTGGAGGCTCAACCTCGCGTCGAGACCGAGAGGATCAGGAGAGCAGCTCGGACAGCCAGCGGCCAAGTCACCACGCCGTGGGGGCCCGAGGAAGCAGAATGGCAAGAACGTTGGCTCCGAGGCGAGCGGAGAGGAAATACTCGCGCTCGGAAAACTGTCGCTGAACAAAGCGCAGCAGATCAGAGCCATCTCAGGCAGCCTGTGGGACTTTTTCCTGGTGGACGGCAACAACCACGCGGCAGTCAACGCGGGGTCGGCAGCGGGCGGGAAGTATGCGGGGCGCAGCCAGACAGGAGAAAAGGACCTGGGCAGCCCGCACGTCTACGTGGCAGCGGAGTTCCTGGGTACCTTGGGCCGCGCCGAGAACCTGCCGACAAACCTAAAGGAGGACATGGGCAAGCTCAGCATGATCATGGACGTGATCCCGTTCAACGAGCTCGCCGACCTCGTGAGGTTCATGAGGGCGAAGAAAGCCTACCAGGAGAACGGACAACAGGAGCGGTGGAAAGTACACATCATGCTCAACCCGCTCGGCCTCAGCCCGTTCAACAGCCACGCGGAGGACGAGATCAACAAGATCAGGGCAGGCAACACCGAGAGCCCGATCAAGCTGGAGCCGCTCAACATCCCACAGATCAGGGCCATGATATACGGGGCGATGCAGGCAACAGGGGGCGTCGCGATTGTAGGAGCTCCGCCACCGACCGCGCTCGAGCGGCAGGTGCAGAAGTACGTGCGCCAGAGGCAGAGCACGGAGTACACATTCGAGGATTGAGGCGACAGGCAGCAGCAGGCAGTGTGAGAGCAGCAGAATTACTCCAACGCCTAACTGGCGTTAGGCCACCAGGCAAGCAGAGATGACGGGGATGGGGGGAGGTTAGTGTGGGAGGGGAGTGTGCGACAGTACCTGTAGCGGTTTAGCATAGAGGTCACGAGATTTTCGGAATCGATTTGACCTCGCCCGAGTGTGGGAGGGATGCGCCAGCGTGCGATAACCTCCCACCCATTCTGTGCCTTTCGCGTTTGAGGGATTTTCGGTCCAGTGTCGAAGCGGGCCCGTGAGGCTCAATAAGCCATTGGGTCCCGCAGGCTTCCCTCTGCCGCGCCAAATGAAACAGCCAGCAGACCCAAGCTCGAGCAACAGGCGAGCAGTCTCTGCATAGTAACGAGACAGAGGCAACCGAACTGCCAAGGCTTCCGACTCCGACTCCGGCTCCTCCTCCTCCGCCCTCCTCCTCCTCCTCCTCCTCCTCCTCCTCCTCCTCCGCCCTCTTCCGTCCCCTCCTCGGAGGAGGCGATCCGCCAACGGCAACCACCGTGGCGTCGCGCTGCCATGTGGATGACTGGTGAGCCCTTGGCACTCGTATCAAGTATCCCACAAGGGGGAGGCGAAGGGAGGAGCTTCGATTGACGAAGGCATCGTTCCCCACCCGTCAGCTTGGGGGGAGGGGAGGGGCGGGGGGGCGGACGGGCGCCCGCGGAGCAGCGTGACGAGGAGAAGAGGGATGAGCAACGAGGAGGCTCCACGAGGAGGCTCCACGAGGAGGGAAGTGCTCCCGACCCGCCTCGCACACCCCGCCTGCCGCGGCCGCCAGGCCCCAGGCGTGCAGATGCTCCCTGAGCATCCCGCCTCGGACCTTCGACGGATGACGACTGCATGCTGTGGCGGCCAGGCCCAAACTACGCCTGCGCTCCCCGGGTGCGCCGCCTCGTGCCTTCGACGGATGACGACTGCATGTCGCGCCCGCCGTGCACAGAGTGTGCCGGTGCTCCCTGGATTCCTCGCCTATCGCTCTTGTCGTTGTGCGCGTGTCGAGCTCTTGTGGGGAATCTCGAGGCATCTGGCTGGCCTCTGGAGACCTCGAGGGCCCTTTGGGGGACGCGCGTGGAGTCTCGCCGCGGCCGCCAGGGGAAGGCGGAGGAGGAAGGAGGTCAGAAAATGATACTCCAGATTTCGTAATAAAAGGGAGGGGGTCTGGACCCTCCAAGACAAGCCATTTCAGACCTCCCCCGTGGGAGAACCGTCCAAAACATCGTCCCCAGACCCCCCCAGGCCCTCCAAGATAGCCTGGAAGAGACCCCCCCCCCCCGAAATGAGACCCCCCTTCCTTTATTACGAAATCCGGAGTACCGTGCTGGTACCGCTGCTCTCCCCTCATTGTCGTCTTCTTTTTGGGCCTCCAGCCCGGGAGGCCCCTGTCGCCGCGGCTGCATTCGCCTCGAGATCCTGGTCAGGACGCACCCTCCTCCTGCTCCTCCCTCCTCCTCCATCTCCTCCTGCCCCTCCCCCTCCTCCTCCTCCTCCTCCTCCTCCTCCTCCTCCTCCTCCATCTCCTCCTCCCCCTCCCCCTCCTCCTCCTCCTCCTCTTCCTGGAGCTTGGGGAGAGCTCCGGGTAGTAGCGGTATCAGTATCGTAGGTTTTCCCACTAACCGCCACGGCGACTACGAGCAACGACGATGAGCGACAACGACGAGCGACGACGACGAGCGACGACGACGACGACGACGACGACGACGACGACAACGACGACGACGACGATGCGCCACGACGAGCGACGGGCCACTAGTTTCAGGTCTTAGCGCTCTCCGAGTGGATGGCGTGCAGCGTGCATAATTGGTAGCTTACTGGCTTGTCGAAGGGGCCCGCTGAAGATCCTGCACGCTGACCCAGATCAGGCCAGATCGGTTGCGCCAGCGGCGAGGGGTGTGCCAAGGAAATCACCACTCCCGAGCTGGGGCAGTCCATGCCGCCTGAGGTTCTGCAGTCGGTGCTCATCTCCACAGGCGCGAGCGTCTCGTAACTGTGAGGTCGGACAGTCTTGATCGCCTAGGCCGACCCTCTGGCTGGGACGCCAGGCCCAGAGGGCGGTATTTAGACGGGCTCCTCCCCAGACGCTCTGGATCCCAGGAGGACAAGGCGTTCGCCTCCCCGACCCCGCCGGGACGCCTGGAGCTTGTGCTGGCTGCGGATTGCGCGGCCCGACGGAGCAGTCTGCCTTGAGCTCGGGAGGGGCCTTCGGTGGATTCGCTTCTCGGGTTGCAACTCCTGGGAGGTTTACTTCAGCATCGCCGCTGGTACACAGTCAACCCGCAAAGGAAGGATGGGCGACTTTCCAGGGTCACCCGTGCATCCTGCCCCTTCGGCCCATCCTTGGCCGCTTTCGCTGGCCGCGCACCTGCTTCCTTATTGCACGGGTTGGCTGCATCCGTGGCCGAAAACAAAACCAGCCAAGTCCGGCACGATCCCGCTTAGTCTGGCTCAATCCCCCATCATCCGGCTTACTCTGGTGTAGTTCTGGGCCTGATCCGGGCTAGTGCGGTCTCGGGACGTCTCAGCTGGGCTTGACAGTTCTCAGTCGTTATTGCGAAGACCTCCCAGACGTTGCCTTCTGCTAACGCTTCTCGTCCAGCTCGCCGCGCGGCGCACGAAGATAACCGCGCTTCGCGCGTCGCGGCCCGGGCTGGGAAGCAGCACCTCTCCGGGGTGGCCGCACGGGGGCGCCCAGGCGGCGCGATGCCTCGCGCATGCACGCAGAGGCGAGGTGGAGCGCGGAGGCGGGCGAGCCAGACACAGCACGGCCCTTACGGCCTCTCCGGCCGGTGCAGTCCTCCTCGCCACCGGGCTCGGTGACCCTCTTCGTGGCGGCCCGGGGACACCGGAAGGTCACCGGGCCCAGGCCTCCTCTGCTTGTTCGAGCCGAGGCGCTGGCAGGGACCCGGCGCCCCGTCCAGGTGGCGCAGAGGAGGTCTCCTCCAGACCGTGCCTTCAGCATCAGATGCTACCGATCCCTCCTACGCCCGCGGTGGCAGCAGCTACGGGCGCATGTGGAGCTACGGGCGCTCCTTTCTTCCCCCTCCCTTCTCAGACTGACGGGTTAGCGTCGGAGTCGAAGGACTTTGGGGAACGGCCTCATGTCCGCTTGTCGCCGTCACTACTGTTCGTTGCGCTCGTCGCCTCCGCTTCCCTCCATCTTCTCCCGAACCACTGCGCTGATAAAATAAAGCTTTCTTGCTGCAAGGCGGATCTGAAAACGACGCTTCGGGGTCACCGCCTGCCGCATCGGTTCTTGCAAGGAGGGCCGACGGCGGATCCCAAACGGGCTCCCAGGACTGGCCGAACGCAGCCCGGGGCGGCTCTGGAAAAGGTCCGACGTTTCCCAGGGCGACCCAAACGGCCACAAGGTGGCCCCACTGCTGCGGGTTCGGGCTCAAGAGGTTCCATGAGGCCAGAAGATCCCCCCTCTGCACAGGGGCACCCTGATGGCCCAGAAGTGCCCGCGACGCCGATCCGCTTCCACTTGGAAACCGGCCTCAGGGCCTCTCTCTTGGGACCCTCCGAGCTAGGACCTTCTTGTGCCCTAGTGGGCCCCCCTGGCAGCTCTCCAGGGTCGTCTTGGGCACATCTGCGTGCCTCTGAGGAACATCTGAATCGGACGGATTCGGCAGCTTCCGGCCTTCCACCGGCCCGAATGCACGACAGGTGGGCCAATCGCAGTGCATGAGCGAGAATGTTATACCTTGACATCGTTTGGACGTGTGCATTTTTCTTGGCGAGGTCAGCGCCCGAAATTTTGAAACATCTTGGAACACCTTAGGCCATCGTGGGGAAAACGCACACAACAAATCACACGAAACCAACCAATGCGCGGGGATTGGGCGTTCGAGCGACGGCAAGATACAAACAAGGGTGAGAGTGCGCGTGAGCACATTCCGAGTCAACCATCCGTTGTGGGGTAGACAGGTGGGGTTGACAGGGGTGTGCGTCGCCGTGTCTCTGCGCCCCCGGCTCTGTTCCTGAGTACTCGAACAGGGCGGGCAGGAATGTGCACGCGTAGGTTCTGTCCGAGTTGAATCTCTTGGCTGAAGGAATCGCCGCCACGGCTACGAATTCGGAAGCGCTCGGGACAACCATAACACCAGTGCAGCCAGAAGTATCCGGCCGCTTGCGGCCAACCCCGCCACCATACCAGCGCAGCAGCGCAGCGGGAAGGAGGTTGAGTTTCGAACCTGCTCCTGGTCAGCGCTCTCTCTGGGCTGGGGCAGCCTGCTTCTCCTCTTCCCCCTCCTTCGTCCCTCGGTTGCTCCTCACCACCTCCTCCCTCTCTCCCTCTCCTCTTGCAGGTATCTTGGTGGCATCTTGGGCCTCTTAGCGCCCTCTTGTTGGCCTTGCGGGGCTTGTTGGGGGCTCGTCGAGGGCCCCGTCAGGTGTCTCGGGGAGTCCGGGACGTGATCGTTCCACAGAACTCTCACGAAAAGGTTCGCTTGCACCATCTTGGGCCGTCTTGGAGCCCTCTTGGGCCGTTTTGGAGCCCTCTTGGGACGTCTTGGGGGTTTTCGGGCAGTCGTAAACCTATCTCTGGGCGCCCTTGAGGCCGTCTTGTGAGCGTCTTGGGGCTAACTCGAGGCGGTCTTTGGGCGTCTTGGAGCCATCCAGAGGTCCAAAGTTCGTCTGGGAGGGGAAGTGTGTGTGTGTGTGTGCGTGTGTGCGTGTGTGTGTGTGTGTGTGTGTGTGTGTGTGTGTGTGTGTGTGTGTGTGTGTGTGTGTGTGTGTGTGTGTGTGGGGGATTTGTCTGAGGCAGGTCGCGACGAGGTGAGGTCGGCCTTGAAAACCATAGCAGCCCTACCAGACAATCGATGAGCTTTCTAAGACGTCCCGACGTGCCTAGCCGCACCCTGCCTACGGCACGTTATCGGATACATCATCGGTCAAACCCACTTCGCTTGTGAGAGCAGCGTAGTTTGCTCTGTAGCCGAAGCGACGTCTGCGATGTCTAGGGACACCCGTAGGCTACATCTCATACAACTACGTTGTCTTATTCTGAGATCATCGACGACGCATAACGGGACCCCAGCGGCGGCAGTGGCCACACGAGCCTTCCAGACGAGGTGGCTGCCCTACGAGGTTCAATTCAGCATGGCATTCGGTATGTCCGTGGTCGAAATTGGGCCCAATCCGGCAGACTCCCGCTGACTCCCGCTCAATCTGGCTTGCTCCCGCTTAGCCCTGGGTTTACTCTTAGGTTTGTTTGGCTAAATGACTCCTGTAACCCGGCCTGATTGTCTTGGATCGTTCTCACGAAGACCTCCCAGGAGCTGCCCCCCAAGCGGGCGGGGCCAGGACAGGGATAAAGCGTTCCAGAGCGTTCCGGAACGTCCAGAGCGCTCCGATGATCAGGGGTTCGTAGAGGGGGATATCCCGAGGTGGGGTTAGGGAACGAACCCAGCCAGATGCTCACATCTCCTTCTTGCACGGGTCGTTTTGAGCCATCCTCCTCTTTCCCCAACTCTGCCCCTACCCCACCTTCACGTCCTTCCGAGAGAAGGCCGCGGCGCCCAATATGTCCTCCAGAACCGCCGGACCTCAGAGATCCCCGACTTGCCCTTGCCCGATGTTGTCCCTGTCTTGGCTTCGTCTTCTTCGGGACGGGGGGCCCCTGCGCGGATCCAAGACAGCCCCGCGCGGGTGGTCGAGAAATTGTGCTGATGCCGTTGCTGGGCCCTCTCTGTACATGTCGGCACCACAGCAGGTGCGGTCGACGGCATGCAGGTCGATGGGCTGTCGTGCGACGGGCTCGCCGGGG
>CAUYUJ010019071.1:258246-261116 GCA_963575745.1 Prorocentrum cordatum
TTGGACGGTCATCTGGGTTGGCGAGCGGGCCTTCCGCGCCTCGGGCGCGAAGAAGGACCAGATCGGCCAGGAGGGTTTCCTCGTGAAGGTTTACCGGAGCCAGGACGGGGCGCTCTTTCATGCGGTTACCGTTGGGTCAATGTCGTGATGCCCTGTTCCGCGCTTCTTCGCGACGGTGGCTGCTTGCCGAAGCCCCAGGGATGGCGCTTCGCTTGAGCATGCGGCACGTTCACAAGACAGCTGCACAGTTCGTGGAGTTGCAGTTTCACCCAGGAGAGGCGTGGCACCCCCATCGGTCGTGCCCTCACTTGGCGCGTGATGTGTTGTTCAAGAGGCTCACGCCATTCCGCCGCCCCCCAGACGATCTGCGTTCCCGTACCAAGTGCCAGGGCGAGTCATGGTTTACGACATTGTACCAGCATCTGCATCCACGTTGGGCTAATATATGGCTGGCAAGGGGGCAGCCAATAATCTCGCGCGACTCTGCAGTCCCAGGAAGCGGACGCCGGCGGACTCAGACAGCGACACGAACGCCCCGCTCTTCCATGGGGAAGCCCCCCACCGCAGAGGGGCGGGTAGGAGGGCGAGATCGGCGCCACCCCATCATACCAATGCAATGCGCGCGTCGCCCCCCCAGGGGCGACGCGCGCGCCGAGAAATATCTCATAGTGTGCGCTCGGTGGCGGGCGCTCTGTTGGCCACAGCGCTCGGGAAACGATAGACTACAAGATTGTTCAGATGTTCGGGTGGGACGCACGCTTCCAAGAAGGACATTCAGTACTACTATGTCCTCGTGCGCCCCACGAGAAGGAAAAGGGGGACTTCTTCTTGGGGGGGGGGCGCTCAGGCGCGAAGCAGAGGACTTTCACACGTGCGCCCCCGCATCCGCTGTCCGTGTCGCCCCCCTCGCCCCGCGGCAGGCCCCGGCCCGTCCAGGGACGCCCTCCTTCTGGGTGTCCTTCTCGGCTGGCCGCGGGCTCCTCTGGCGCTGGCATGCGTGGCAGAAGCGCTTGCGGGAGACACTGGCAGGTGTTGCGAGTGAACGTTCCCAATCTTCCTAGACCCCCTCGAGCCATGAAAAAGGATTACGACGCAATGTCTTTGTTCCCCACAGGTTAAGTGGGGTTTTAGTTTTCTGCTGACCCGAGTCACACCCGCGTTTGTCACACCCTCTCTTCCTCACCGTCCACATCACAGGTACATAACACACCAATCTCACACACCACATGCTCAGAGGCTGTCTTGATTGGGTCATTCTCTGTATGCCTCGGGAGCAGGTCTTTCAGTGGGACAACGGTAGACTCTCCTGGAGGACTCTTTCAGGACCCGTATCGGCGATGTTCAGGTCCACGCAGGGGGCGGGGGCGCGGTTGACACCGCCTGTTGCGCGGGCGATCTCGGGGGGGATTTCACGCACCCTTATGGCACCTGCTCCAATCGAAAAGCTTGTGCGCGAGGCTGTCGTGAGGATTGAGGGCTCTAGAGAGGCAGGCGCGCAACAGGCTGGTTGACCGTATTTTTTTTGTGGGCATGGACCCTCTTGCTTATGTTCGTGCTGATGACGATCGGCGCGCCTCCTTCGCATCTTTAGATCGACCAGTTACGACGTCAGTGGAGTCAGAGCGCGACGCTGGGGCTGGAAGCCCAGGCGCCATCCCGCGGGCGCCTCCTGGGCTCCCTATCGCCGCGATTTCAGGAGAGGCAACTCGCTCAGTGTGCTTCCCCTGTGGAGGCGACCATCGGGGCTGTGCTTCGGTGTGATCCAGCCATCGCTCCGACCGTCGAAATTCACTCATTTCCAGCATGGTTGTATCCGATCCCTTCGCTGCAATGCGATCTGGACTCCAGTCGGGGCGCTGGCCGAAGGATATCAGGTCTGTAACCTGCGCGCGAAGTGCGCCCTGCTCCCCGACGCCCTGTTTCGCAGGCTTCGGGTGCGTATTGCCACTCGGGAGGGATGACTTCACGGGGTCACGCAGGAGGACATCAATGTGGCGCTCGAGGCCCTCGATCAGCTCCACAGGGAGCTCCACTCAAGGCTCCAGTGATGCCGCCCGCATTTGGGCGCCACCCCCGTTACGGCACACCTCTCGCACGGTTCGTGGCCCCATGGAGAGCTCCAGCTCAGGCCCCATTGGCCTCAGCCCGCATTTGGGCGTCACTCCCGTTCCGGCACACCGCTCACGCCGTAAGGCCCCAGTGGCAGCGCCCACATGGCGTCCCCGCCGCATCTCGGCACGCCCTTCACACGCTTCGTGGCCCGAGAGGGAGATCCACCGAAGGCAGTACCCACAACGGTGGTACTCACAGCTGCACATGGTTTGGCCCTTCATTCGGGTAAGTTTCAAAACGCGGTTCTGGCTTGAGACTCGCATTCTACGACCTGAACTTGGAACGCCTGCGCGGATGGAGGGCGGTTCCCGGTCAACATAATATGTTCGCTTAAGGTTCATGGGCACTTTACAGAATTTTGAAGCAGTTGACGGGATCTCGCCTGAGAGGCAGGCCCGCTGGGCGTTCGTCATTCAAGGGGGGCGTGTCTTGTAATTGGAAGGAGCGCCTGCAGAGACTTGTGGGGGGGGGGGGGGGGCCCGAGCCAGAGGATGCATTACAGCATCGTTGGTGCACCCCGGTTTTACCCGAGTTCTTCTCCTCCGCCTTCCCCTCTGGACCACGATCCGCTTCACACAACTCCCCATACCCCTTCTGGGGTCCACTCCAACCAGTTTGTCTTCCCCGATCGATGATGGACGGCCCTGGGATCTGGAAACGAGCCTCCAAGCGCCGAGAATGGCGGACACCCTCTGCGAAGCTAATTGTTTCTCTCTCCTTCCTCCTCCTCCTCCTTGTCCTCCTCCCTCTCCTCCTCC
>CAUYUJ010019071.1:261216-273716 GCA_963575745.1 Prorocentrum cordatum
ATCAGGCGGAGGAGGAGTAGGAGGAGGAGGAAGAGCAGGTGGTGGAGAAGGAGGACGAGGGGGATAGGTGGGAGGGCGAGGAGGAGGAGGAGAAGGAGCAGGAGGAGGAGTAGGAGGAGGAGGCGGAAGAGGAGGAGGAGGAGGAGGAGGAGGAGGAGGAGGAGGAGGAGGAGAGTGAGGAGGAGGAGGAGGAGGAGGAGGAAAGGGAAGGAACAAACGTGGTGAGCAGGAAGAAGAGGAGGAGGAGGAAGAAGGGGAGGAGGAGGCGGAAGAGGAGGAGAAAGACAAGGAGAGGAGGAGGACGAGGAGGAGTACGTAGGAGGAGGAGGCGGAGGAGGAGGAATGGAGGAACAGGCATTCAGAGCAGGAGGAGGAGGACGAGGAGGAGGAGGATAACGAAGAGGTGGAGGCGGAAGAGGAGGAGGAGGAGGAGGAGGAGGAGGAGGAGGAGGAGGAGGACGAGGGCGACGACGATGAGGCATCTTCTTCCCCTCCTCCCCATCCTCCTGCACTCCCTCGTCCCCTTCCCCGTCCCCCTGCTCCTCCTACGTTTCCCCCTCCTTGTCTGCTTCACGCCCCTCTTCCTCCCCATCCTCATGCTTCTCCCTCTCCTCATCCTACTTGCTGATGCCCAAGGCGGAGTCGCGGGCTCTCATCGCCTACCTGTGGGAGCACAGCGCAGGCGACCTCCAGGTCTGGTGGGAGTTGACACTCGAGCTTCTCTCTCGCTTGTCCTAGTGGAAGTCTGGCTGTGCATGTACAGGAGTTTGCAGTGCTTCTACGTCCACTTCGCCGCCCAATCTGCTTGGCTTAGTGCATGGTTTGCGCCAGGCTTTGTCCTGACCAGTCCACCCCAACACTCAATGTGTTGACGAACGGCCCAGGTATGTTCACCATTCCGACTTCGTCTCTGTTTAACGTGCTTGGGCAGTCCTATCTCGTACCATTCACATACTCGCATCACGCGCGACGTTTCTCACCATGATGTAGCATGCACGCACAGATCCAGTTGCTTGCAGCAAACCCCGCCACCGTGCCTGTGCAATAGCTCAGCAGGAAGGAGGCTGAGTACTGGAACAGCGCAATTCCGACGAGCAGTCTGCATTGGGGCGGGTCGTGATCGTGATCTCGTATTCGTCCGCGTGGTAGGGAGGATGACGTGGAGGAGGAGGTGGAGGAGGAGAGGTTGATAATGAGGATGAGGAGAGGCAGGCTTCTTGGGCTTTCTTGGGGCTTCCTGGGGGGTCTCCTGGGAGCTTCCTGTGAGCTTCTTGGGGACCCCTTGGGGCGCTCATGGGGCTTCTTTGGGACCTCTTGGGGCCTCTTGGGCCGTTTTAGGGTGCCCTTGGCCCGTCTGACGCTTATGGAGGCCGCTTCGGGTGCCTCCCTAGGCCGCGTTGGTGCCCTCTTAGGACGGTTCACGGCCGTCTTGGGGCCCTTTCAGGAGCCCCTTGGGCGATCTTTGGGTCCTGTTGGACCGACTTCGGGCCCTCTTGAGGGCCTCTTGAGCTGTCTTGGGGCTATCTTGGAGGCCTCTTGGAAGCTTTTTGTGCCGTCTTGGGCAGTCACCCGAGCAGGTGAGAACCTGAAAATCCGGCAACAGCCAAATGTAAATCAATGGTTTATGCTTTCTCGGATTCTCCAGGCAGCCTCTTGGAGACCTCTTGGGCCATCTTGGGTGTTTCTTGATCTGTCTTGAGGCTGTCTTGGGGGCCTCTTGAGCCGTTGTGGGCCATCTTGTCGTCATTTTGGCTGCTTTGAAAGCCAACTTGGAGGCCTGACGGCTCCCAAGAAGGCCTCAAGACAGATCAAGAGGTCCCCAAGATTGCCCAAGAGGTCTCCAAGAGGCCCTCCAGGAGAGCCCGAGGAGGCCCAAACCACTGATTTGTTTCACCTTCCTTGAATGATTGTGAGGTTATGGCATGTTTGGGTTGGGTTTCCGACCGACCAAGAGATCCCAAGAAGCCTGTCCGGGCCGTCTTGTTGTTCTCTTGGAGCGCTTCAAGGCCCTCTGTCGGAGCCCCCTGGGCAATCTTTGGGTCCTCTTGGGTTATTTGGGCCCTTCGGTTTTGGCCCCTGCGGCTATCTATGGAACATCATTGGTTTTGGCCCCTTCGGGCTCTCCTGAAGGCCTCTTGGAGCTCTCTCTGGCCGTCTTGGGGGCCTCTTTGGCCGTCTTGAGGCCCTCTTGGGCCATTTTGCGTCGTCTGAGGGCCATCTTGAGAGGCTCGTGAGCTGTCGACAGCCTATCATGATACAGCCGACTTCCCATGCTTTAAACAACGCCTCCGTGTCCTAGCATGCACGCGTCAAACAATGAAGGAATTTGGCTGGCACAAGGCACCCGAGGATACCAGGGGCTCCCTCGGGAGCGTGTGGAACCCGAGGCTTGTGGATAGCTTGGCTCTCCGCTTGTTCTGGCCCACCATGCTTTGATGCGACACGCCGTCCACGTCCCATCCCCAAGGCTTCAACGTTCCGAGCCTTTCCAGGCCTCTCGCACCGCGGAGCCAATCGACACGCTTTCCGCTCGCAGAACGCAGCGTCAAGCCAACATATCCGCTCCACAGGTACATCTTTACCACCGCGCAGCATCCTTTGGCTACCCAACACCAGATTCGCTAACGCCCTGCAGTCGCCCATCAGCCAGACCTTAGCCAAACTACGTTTTCTTTGTAAGTCAATGTTCACGGTTGCCTCTGAGCTCGTCTCACCAATTCTAGGGCAGGTTGGTATGAATTACATTCGAGTGTGATCTGAGCTACCCAGTTCATGCTTCACTAGCACCGTAGAGCCTCCCAGCCAGCCAGCGTCTCTGTCGTTGTTGATCCGTGTGCCGCCTACGACTGGTACGAATGAGCGCCCGAATCTTGCAAGAAGGCGTGTGCCGACAAGTCGGCAGTAGCAGGCAAACGCCCGAAGATCTCACCGCAGCGTCGGGCCTGGCCTGGAAGGCTCTTGGTTTCGAGTGGGCGCCTTGCTGGGCCGTGCCTGGGCACCACGAGCAGTAGCCCAGGGCCTGCTGTAGCCCCGCTCGGTTGGCTGGTGGCTTGCAGGCGGCCGGTGCAGGAAGCTGGTTCGCCCCCCCTGGGCAGGTTATCGTAGATGCTGACGGTGGAACAGGCGACCCCGGGGGGAATGAAGCCTAGTCAGATCGGCCGGCCGCTCTGGCTCTTGCCTCTGTCATCGGTTCCCCTCCCGTGCTGTGCTCGGACGGGGCTAGGACGAGGAGGAATTCGTTCCAGGGCGTTCCGGAGCGCTCTCGAGGCGTTCCGGAGCGCTCCGAGAAGGCCGCGGCGCCCGAGGCATGCTCCAGAACCGCCGGATCTCCGAGGTTGTCGATTAATCTTCACCCGATTGGATCCTCGTCCTGGCGTCGTCTTTCTCTGTCATCGGTTCCCCTCTCCTGCTGTGCTGTGCGCTCATCCCGCTGGCTCACCTTTTCCCAACAATGCGTGCGTGACATGACTTTTCCCGCTCTCGCCCGGCCGTCTCCCTCCCGCTCTGCTCCTTTGCCTTCTTCGTGCCATTTGCGGTCCAGGTGCGTCCCTCTGCCCGATTATCCCCTCTTCTGCCTTTGCCTTTTTTTCGATTTACCATGTCGTGTCTTTTTGCTCGGCTCCCATGGCTGCTACCGTGGTTTTCAAAAAGAATGCCAATTTCGCATGCGTGTTGAAGCGGGTCCACCCCCCCGGCCCCAATTTCAAAGTTCGGGGCGGTCGACGCGGGGGAGTGCGAGTCGTTTCGAAAGAAACGCCCACCTTTGTAAACCGCGGCCTGCTCCCTGAGATGAACATTGAAATTTGGGGCGCGGGGGGCGCTCTTGCGCCATCATCTAGGCGTTGTACTTGGGCGTGTTTGTCGTAAGCGCCAGAGTCTGTTTGATTGCGCCACGTACGTGGCACCACATGTATTGGACCATTCAAATTGTGCAAGAGAGCTTACACACCACATCGTTTGCGTCACGTTCTATGCGCAACATAGATTGCGCCGCATAGATGGCACCACATGGTTTGCACCACATAGATTGCTTCGCATAGCTGGCACCGCGTAGATTGCACGGCGTAGCTTGCGCAACATCGATTGCACCACGTAGGTTGCGCCACGTAGATTGCGCCACTAAGAGGAGAATGGTGACTGTGATCCGTCATCCGCGGCCGTCCGGCTGAAGCCCGACTCTCGGCCCCAAGGTTTTGCCGGGCCTTGCCGTCGCGCGCCGCTTCCGCCCTCTCACGGCATGGCCCCGCGCATGTCCAGCGCCGAGCTGGACCGTGCCACCACGGTATTCTCTGCGGGGATAAGCCCGGTGGGGGTGCGCGCACTTTTCGGACGCGCGCGGACGGCCCGCGGCCAGCCTGGCCCCGACCTCACGACCGCGCGCCGCGCGCTCCGCGGGACTACGCGGAAGCGTGCCCGAGCGGAGATGCGCGGTCGCAAGACGAACTTGACCGCCGCGAAATTCCGGGCGATGGACTGCGCCCGGCGCCGCCTTATTCAACGGGCGAAGGAGGGGGGGCGGAAGTGCGCGCCAAGGACGTGATGAGAGCTGCGCGGGTGGCTGACGCGGCGCCGTCCACCGTGTCCAGGCACTTCGCCGAGCATTTGGGCGTCAGTTGGAGATCGCCCCGTGCTGAGCCCCTGCGCACGGAGGAGGACATGGCCGAGCGCGTGGACATGTGCGCGACATGGAAGCGCCTGCCGAACTACTTCTCCACCGAAAGCTTTGACGCGATCATCGACAACAGAGTCTCCCAGATCCCGACGCCCGCCCGCGTGAAGGTGCACGCCCAGCAGAGCTGCGCGAGGGGCCACCTGCGCACTCGCGGCGAGGGGTTGCAGAAGCAGTTCACCATGGCCAAGGGGAACGAGCACAGAGTGAATCCTGGCGCGAGAGTGAACGCGGCGGCGGCGATTATCAAGGGCAAGATCCGCGTCTGGTACTACCTCCCGAAGCGTTGGTGCGCCAGCGCCGCCTGCGACTTCTATTCGAAGGTGCTGGCCCCGTCGCTGCGCCGCAACTACCCCGTCGAGGCCCTGGGGCCGCGGGGGGCTTCGGGCGGAGGCCCTGCTCGTGAGGAGCGCGCCGCGGCGACGCCCCGGACAGTTCGCGGCGCCAGCAAGGGGCGAGCGCCCAGCTCTCATCCTTTGGCCGACTTTTGCACAGTTGCTTGCAGTTGCCGGGTAGTTGCCGGCCAGTTGCCAGATTGTTGCCACCTGCGCTTTACGCAGTTGCCGTCGTTCTGGTTCGGAAACATATTATATCCATCTTCTTCCGACAGAACGCTCGGCAATTATGTGAGACGCAGGCGGCGACCATCCGGCAACTAGCCGGCAACTGTCCGGCAACTACCGGCGATTGTGCAAAACACAGGGTCTGCCGTAGAAGGCGAGCCAGGGGTTCGACCCGCGGCCGACCGCCACCCCCCCCGCATTCTTGGCGCCCTGTCAACCTGCCTCAAGGCATGCCCAGCACTGCCTGGCTCATCATTACCCAGTCCAGCTCGGGCCGACCCCGCATCCGCAGCTGCTTCTGGCAAATCGCACCAGGAGTTCGAAACCTACCAACTGTGCTGCAATCGCGATCTGGATGGGCCGCAGGGCCGAGTGGCGAACGCGGCCGGGGTGCGCGCGCGAGTCGCGCGCGCGCGAGTGGCAGGCGGAAGTGGCTGGCGCGGATTGCGGGTCGGGTCGCAAGCATGGGTCGCGGGGACGCCTCGCGTCGCAGGTCGCGAGCGCGGGTCGCGGGCTAAGTTGGCGGGTTGCAGGTCGCTGGTATTGGCGGCGATATCATCGTCGTATCCTTAGCCAACCTAAGACTGCACACGTGATATCGTTGCCGCTTTTGCCGCTCATCGGCAACGCTGCCTGATCGGAATGGTGCTCTCGCCGCAGCGCTTGCCACCAGGGCCGCGTCATTTCCCCCCCGGGGCAGGTGTTCAAGCGCTCGCCCAGCCGCCGACGCCGCGACCGGGGCCAGACCAAACCGCGTAGATTGCACCGCGTAGCTGGGCGCGCCCAACCGACCGTCGGGGGGCGCCGTGTTTTTTTTGTTCTCTATTGTTTTGAAAAAAAACCTCCATCTCGCATGCGCGTTGAAGCGTCCCCCCCGGGCCCAATTTCAAAGATCAGGGCGGTCGACGCGGGGGACCCAATTTCATGCGGTCGCGGCTTGCCCCCTTAGATGGACGTTGAAATAGGGAGCGCGGGGGGCAAGTTTGTTTTACCTTCGAGAATGATCGCCCTGCCCCTTCCTTTCCATTTTTTCCTGCCACGCCCCCGCCCGCCTGCAGAATTGCCCCGCCCCCCCTCCTTTCCCCCTCGCCTTCCGCAGCTATCCCTCCAGTTCTTGTCTTTCCTCCCACTTCCCTGCCCGCCAGCAGAATTTGTTTTCTCTCCCTCCGCCCCTTGCCTTCCACAACTATCCCTCCAGCTCTTGTCCCCTTCCCTCCTTTGCCTGTTCCCCCTGCTTCGCCATGCGTTGCATGGGCGCTGAAGGGGCGCCGCTTGGGGCCCGAACGCAGGGCGCATTCAGAACGCAGGTGCGATCACCCGGGGGCGCGCCCACGAAGAGGGCAGGCGGGCATACTTTGGCGGGCGCAGAGGCCCGCCGGCCGTCGACATGAGTACTGGTGAAACTACGACATATCCTGGCTTCGCTGTTGCAAGCAGTCTCGGGCGAAACGCAGCGCCGGCTGATCGGGGCAGGGGGGGAGAAGGGGGGGCGGGAGAAACAGCAAAAAGGAAGCAGCAATCTTCTTCATCCAGGTGGACAGCCACTGCATAAACATAGACATGTTGAAGCGCCGCGCGCATGCCTTGTATCCGCGCCCCCCCTTGGCGGCGCCTCCAGCGCCGCCCCTGGCGCGCTCCGCGCGCCAGGGCCCGCGCGGAGCTCCGAAAGTCTAGACGTAGGAGAAGCCGAGTGCTTGGCTCTTGTTTCAGTAGCTCTCGGGGGCCCAGCGGGTCGCTGGGGCCTCGAGGTTGCGCGAGGGGTGCACCTCTCCTCGCCCCGCCCGCCTGCCGCCCCCCCCCCTTTGGAGCAGCGCTCGAGCCGCTGCCCCCCCCTCCTCTGCTTCGGTTCGGGGGCCAGCGGTTTTCACGTTGTACGTCGACGGCGCAGCCGACGCGTTCGATGCGCAGAACACGACGGAGTCCATCATGAGTCCAGGCGCATACCAGAACACAGTTATCACGCGCCGCATGGAAGAGATCAAAATTGTCCATAATGTCAGCAACCAGGAAAACCGACTGTACCTACGTGGACAGAACGCAGTATATCTCGAGGCAAGTTTCTCACGTGAGCACTGACTGGATGGGAAGACGACAGTCTGTGCCACCAGACTTCCCTAAGTCGCGCCATGATGCCATTGGTGGGATTCCGAAGCCGCGAATCAATGTGAACGCAGCCTTGAATCGTGCCAGGATTCCGTTCTTGGGACGTCAGCCATACGAATATTTGTCCGCGGCGTGGCCAGGGGGGAAGTGAGAAGGAGCAGGACTTCTCAGAAGCTTGCGAGACATCTCACAAGCCCTCTGGCCTTCTGAGATGTTTTCTGTGCCCCCAGAGAAGGCTGATACATTTTTTCAGAAGGCCCGAGGCCTTACGAGCGTTCTGAGAAGGCCCGCCCCTCCTCACTCCCCCCCATGGGCGACCCGGCCTTCGGGTCACAACTCGGGTGTCAAACGACCGTTCGGGACGATCTGGGCACCCCCGGAACGCCATCGGCGCGGCGCACCCGCTGGAAGGCACCCCGAGGCTAGTAGAGCGCTGAGAACCCGCGAGCCTCCAAAAGCTTCAAACTTCGAACCCGAAACTTCCTCCCTTTGGGCTCGCCGCCGACCTCGAACTGCTTGCAGAATCTGGAGCGAAGTGCGCGCGGCGCCCTGCCGGCCCAAGGCGACCCGGAGCGGCTGTGCGAGGAGCTGGGGCTGCCCGAGGACCAGCCGCACGGCGTGGCCATTGCGCGGAGCCGCCCGCGGTCAGGGGCCTCCTCGCGAGGAGGACTAGGAGGAGGAGGAGGACCAATGTAAACCCAAGGAGGAGAAGGAGGAGGAGAAGGAGGAGGAGGAGGAGGAGGACGAGGAGGACGAGGAGGAGGAGGACCAATGTAAACCCAAGGAGGGGGAGGAGGAGGGGGAGGAGGAGGAGGAGGAGGAGGAGGAGGAGGAGGAGGAGGAGGAGGAGGAGGACCAATGCAAACCCAAGGAGGAGGAGGAGGAGGAGGAGGAGGAGGAGGTGGAGGAGGAGGAGGAGGAGGAGGGGGAGGACCAGTGTAAACCCAAGACTCACCCACGATGTTGGATTACACCCTCCCTCCGAGCTCCCTCGTCATAGGCCCCCAGAAGGATTCGTTTCCATTGAGGGCAGAGCCCCATTGGGAGACAACCGTTTGAAGACACTGAGGCCTGCCTGAACATCATTCTCGGGACCCGAACGCCGCGAATCAAATTGATTGTATCGTCTTGACGACCCTGACCCGCTCCAGAACGCCATTCCTACACCGCGAATACATATAAATGATGTGGCATGACAATCCCAAATCCTTCAGAGCTCGTTTCTGGCAAGTTGACAATGGAAATCTGTTAAACTTCTGCAAATGTGTAAGGCGAATGTGCGCGGTGCTACGGCAAGAGTTACATTTTGAAAAGGAACCGCCCTCATTTCGTGAATCTCTTGCAAATGTTGAAAAAGATTGTGCGCGGTAGTGAGGCGAGAACCACATTTTGAAGATCACTCGCCCTCCATCCGTGATGCTCTTGCACATGCTTAAAACGAATGCGTGCGGCCCTAAGGCGAGAACCACATTCTGAAACTCACCCGTCCTCAATCCTTGAAGCTCTTACAATGTTAAAGACGGACGTGCGCGGCGCTAAGGCAAGAGCAACATTTTGAAAACGACTTGCCCTCCATCCGTGAAGCTTTTGCCAGATTTAAGAAGGAGTGTGCGCGGTCTAAGGCAAGAGGCACATTTCCACAATCGCCCTTCATTTGTGAAACTGCTATCGCTTTGAAGCTTCAAGAACATAGGTGGTACGGAAGTCTCAGGCGAAACGCCTGGCCCGCCCTTCCAGTCCCGCGTGTGCTTCAGCCGTCTCATGCGGGCACGCTGACTCTTCTTGCTGGGGTCTTGGTTACCCAGGCAGGGCGCGTTCAGCCGCTCGCCTGGCCGCACGTGGTGCTGCGCGCTCGCCCCGCAGCGTTGGCAGAAGATCAGATCCGGTGCCGCCTGGCCATGCTCGTCCACGACCGATGCCTGCACGATGGCATGCCCACGCACGCGCCACGGCAGGCCGCGCGTACCCGCGAGGCTGCCGCTGGGCACGCTGCATCGCGCGACCCTGATGAGCCTGGAGCCCGCTTGCCGCGCCACTTCAGCGTCGGCAGCCTCAGCGCCCTCCAGCTGCTTGCCATCGATGTCGAAGGTGACGTCCGCTGTGCCGGCAACGCCGTCGTTGTCCACGAGGCCGTGGCTACCGTGATGTTGCCCGAGCGTGCCGATCCAGCGTCCCAGCTGCAGCCCCCGCCTTAGGCAGGGTCGGGTAAATAGGACGCTTTTCTTGGGAATGCCCCAGAGCGCAGCCCTGTTCTTGGCCCAGAAATCGGCGAGGGAGGAGGAAGAGGAGGAGGATAAAGGATGAATGATGACGATGTTGATGGCAATGCTGATGATGATGATGATGATGATGATGATGATGATGATGATGATGATGATGATGATGGTGATGGTGATGGTGATGGTGATGGTGATGGTGATGGTGATGGTGATGATGACGATGATGATGATGATGATGATGATGATGATGATGATGATGATGATGATGATGATGATGATGATGATGATGATGATGATGGCGACGACGACGATGAAGATGAGGAGGAGAAGGAGGAGGAAGTGGAGTCTGGTGGAGGAGGAGGGGGGTGACGATGAGGAGAAGGAGGAGGAGGAAGAATAGGCAGTCGAGGGCGGAACAGGCCGAGGATGATGATTCTGTCTCTCCCTCTAGCAGGCACAGCTCGTCGGGAGCTTCAAAATGGGCACGGCTGCCTCGATTGTCTCTTCCCCCCCCCCGGTGGCTTCAGTTCCGACTCGACAGCTGGAATTGGGGCCGACGAGATACAGCCGCCGGCACGACTGAGACACTGCCAGCTTTTGAATGCAGGGTCAGAGGGCGCCTAAAGGTACTGCGACGCGGGCGTGCAAGTCGGCCGAGGTCCACCGCTTTGGGGATCACGTGATCGCTGTTTTGCGGGGGCGTGCCAGTTTCGGCTAGATTCGGGACCCCCAGAGGGGACCCACGTGTCCCCAGGCGAACAAACCCTAAGTCGAGCATCTATTCCAGGGTGCACTTGTTGCAGCTCCATGGTGCGGCCTATTTGTTCAATCCGTGTGTCTGGCGGGGGGCCCTGTGCACTGGTATACCTCTCTTGACGGCAAGTGGGCTGCCTTTTCCTTTTCTATCTTGCCTCAGTCAAAATCACGATGATCCCCACCACGACCGATCGACAGATCAAGCACCTGGCTTGGGTCGATCCGTGCTATCATGGGCTTGGCGTCGGAAGGGTGTGGTTACTCGATCCGCTGCGCTTGGCAGCGCGGACTCCTCTCTCGGACACCCGACCAGGTTGCGCGGGTCTTCTTGGTATGGCTTCGGGTTGCGTGCAGACAGCCCCCCAGGTAGTCCCGGCTGGCCTCAACAAGCCCCCCGAGTAGTCCCAGCTGGCCTCAACAGGACCCCCGAGTAGCCAGGGGCGGTCTCAACACCTCTACAGTGGGGCGCGGAGCACCCCAGGGGTGCCGGTGGAGGCGGCGCTGGCGTGTTGAGACAGCACCAGACTACTTCTGGGCCCTGTCAGGCCAGCTGGGGCTGTCTAGGGGGCTGTCCGTGCGCAGCCCGAAGGCTTGCCCAACTTTCTCTCCCCCGCCTTCTCCTGCTCAGAGAACTTTCCTGCGCCTCAAGGGCGGTCCGCGCCCCACGTCAACGTCCTCTTTGCCCTCCCGCTCCTCGGACTTGGCATCGCTCGGACGCGTACATTTCTTCTCGGCGAGGACCATCGAGGAGCGTCCTGGAACATTCACAAAGCACGCACGAAACCGAAACATACACGGAGAGTGGACGTCCGAGCGATGGCGTGCGGACGCGGGGCCCTCGAGCCAGCCCGGCGGAGGCTGCAGCAGCAGCGAGGGGAGGTCGCGAGTCGAAGACCGGGCTTTGGCGGAAGCTTTACCTCGTCTCCTGGGGCAAGCCCGCGCCATACCACACCGTGGCTCCTCACGGAAGGCTTTCTGCGGAAACGCTGCAGAGCACAGGGCCCGAGAGGCTGGCAGGCAACAGCGGCAGAGTCACAAGAGTGGTACAGCGGGGTTGAAGAGTTTGTACATTGGGCAGTTTTTCGTTCCTGGGTATTTTTGTTGGCTATCGATCTGCAGTCGTCGTGGTGCTCACTTGAGGCGTCCCGCCCGTCCCGGGCCTCAGACTCCATTTCCTTCCTAATGACTTGCCTTCCTACTCCATCCAAGCAGCACGCCGGCATCGATCTGCAGGATCTTCCTCCACCCCTTCCCTCCGCTCATAACTTGTTATGCATGCGTCTCGCATTGCATGTTGTCCAGACGCGCCAGACTTCTGAGGCCACGGCCTTGCCCACCTGGTCTTGGCCAGGCCCGGGCGGTGTCCGCAGCGATGGCCGCATCGTATCGTGTTTCTGCTCCGTCCGCCGTCGGAGGAGCTGGGACGAAATCATGTGCTTCCTGCGCAACATCGCCACGGTGGCGTGCTGCATGGCGGGCGCCGCCGCGGGCTTCATGGTGCGCCCGCCGCCCCCGCGCGCCGCCGCTCCGCCCCGGCAGGCCCTGTGCGGCCTGGGTGGTTTTTTGGGGGGCCGCGGCCTGTGTCCTCACGAGCCCTCGCGCCGGTGCTGGGCTCGTGCGTCGGGGGATGGAGGCTCGAGGATCGGCGGCGAGCGAGGGGGGAGACATGGGAAGGAGAAGGCTTTGTCAGAAGGCGGCGGGGACTTCTCAGAAGCCCTCGCGCCTTCTGAGAAGCGTTCTGCGCCTTCGGGGAAGGCTTCGAAGACTTCTCAGAAGGCTGAGGAACTTCCGAGCCTTCTGAGAAGGCCCGCCCCTTCTCACTTCCCCCCCTGGGCGCGCCGCCTAGAGGAGGAAGATGCGGCCAGGAACTTCTGCTTAGCGTGTCGCTCCGCTGGCTCTCTCCCACCACGCTTCTGCGCGACGTGCCAACTACGTCCCTGTTTCCAAGCGTGAACGTCCCTGGTTTTTCCCAGCCTCCCGCGGAGCGGAGTGACTAGCTCTTGGCACGCTTCAGGGTCTTCAAACGGTTGTCTCCCGATGAGGCGGAGGGTTTATTCCAACATCATGAGTTTGCACTGGTCCTCCTCCTCCTCCTCCTCCCTCCTCCTCCTCCTCCTCCTCCTCCTCCTCCTCCTCCTCCTCCTCCTCCTCCTCCTCCCCCCCGTCCTCCTCCGCCTCGCCCTCCTTCTC
>CAUYUJ010019071.1:278716-436216 GCA_963575745.1 Prorocentrum cordatum
GGACCTATATGTGTGTGTATATATATATATATATATATATATATATATATATATATATATATCCCTCCTCCTATATTTTTACAAGCCCGGGCGGGGGGAAAACCTGTCCCCCCCCCAAAAAAAAAACCGGACTCCCGGGATCTGGGGCTTTGGGACCCTTCGGACGGGCCTCGAAGCGGCCCACCGTGCCTCGCAGGGCGTTTTGCCAAGCCTTCGCAGCACACCTAGGGCGATCAGGGGGGTCATCGGAGACGTCCCAGAGAACCCCAAGACAGCACAAGAGCGCTCCAAGAAGCCATCATACTCCGAAAGATCGCTCCAAAACGTACCAAGAGGCCTCCAAGAGCACCCCCAAGAAGGCCCCAAGAGGGAATAATCATCGATTTAATATAGGTTTTTGGTGAATTTCGGGTTCTCCTCTTTTCGGCTTCCCGACGCTCCAAGACAGCGGTCTTCTGGGCGTCCGAAGTCGCCTGGGAGGCTCCAAAATCGCCCCGCAACCATCCGAAAGGGCTTCCAGGCAGGAACGGCACAACAGGGGTCCAAAATGGCCCTAAGAGAGCCCCATGGCGGCCCAATATGGCCCCAAGACACCCTCCGAAGCATTGCAAAGCGTGACCGGGGCGTTCAGGGAGACTGCGGTTAGAGGCAGGTTGGCCTTAGGAAGCCCCAGAGGCCCCCAGAATACGCCCAGGAGGCCTCCAGAAGGCTTTAAGAAAGCCTGAGAATTCTGGTGAGGCTTCCAGAGGCTCTCCAAGGAGGAGCCTCCGCAAAAAGAGCTGAGGAGGATGGGGAGAATACCCAGGGTATGGCGAGAATGAGGAAAAATAAGCATGGAGGAGGGATAACGAACAACATTATTATAACGGCGATGCCAGACAAGGCAGCAAGGAGTAATCGCAAAATTGTCCGCTTGACCTTCCTCCCATTTCCGCCTGCATACCAATCTTCAGGGACCAAGGTGCATGGCGCGAAACGCCACTGCAGTCTTGTGTGTGTATATATATGTATATATTCTTATAACATCAACGCGGAGGTTATTCGTCGTGTTTGGTTTTTGGGGGCTGGCCATCAAACATCGGCTCAGGATGCAAAGCCTGTCCTGGGGTAAGGGCTGGGACTTCTGGGGACCTCGTGTTGAGAACATGAAGCCATCGGGATCTCTGGGGTCTCCCTGGGATCCCGACGTTGCGTTTTTTCACACCTGGCGTTCTCGCTGGGACTCGGGCCCCGGGGCCATCAGAGATAGATCCGGCCTGAAAAATGCAGCAGAGAAGATGGGGTCTAGGTCTGCTCGTAACCCTTCACGATGCTTGATGTTTTCGCAACATCGGGTTTCAGGGCTGCTCGGCACCGCCTAAACGTAGTCCGGGGAAGTTTAAGACTCGAATTTGCCAGAACTCCGGTTAGCCGACGCTTTTTGATGAGCCCGTCCTGAGTTTTGACCGTCCAGTATGTTCGTGGGATGTCTGCAACGGGAGCTCGCGTCAAACTTCAGACTGCGTCGCGTCACTCTCATGATGGCCCCGTCGCGCCAACCGTAGTTCCCCGAAGACAGGCGTCGCCAACAGCGGCAGCTCAGTCATAAAAAATGCGCAGACGCAAGAACGGAACGCATGCGATATCGCCGCGCGTCCTGGCCCAACCTAGCACAGTCAGAGACGTCAGACAGATGTCAAAACTCCCGCGGGTGAAGGCCGGGCATGATGGGGGCCGGAAGGACTGCTGAGCGTATATCACACCGTGGACTTGCAAGCCACAGCCAATTCTAGCCGAACCTCAGTCGCACGTCTTCCCGAGAGGGGCCCTCGCCTTCGAGGGCTCGGAGGAGTTGGCATCTCTGCTCCGTGGGAGCTCGGCCGCGGGCCAGCGGCTGGCGGCGGGAGTGAAAAAAAAACGAGGGCACTTCCGCCGGCAGAAACACGCCCGGGACAGTCCGGGGGAAGCCGGCGGAATTCAAACCTCGCCGTGGGGGAAGCGGGTCAGGAGGGAAGCAGGTCCAGAGGCTGTTCGGCCGTTTCCGGGCTTTCGGGGCCCCCCAGTCAAGCAGTTTCCGGGTTTTCAGAGCCCCCCAGTCAAAGAATGATATTAGAACCTTTGATGGTTTGCACGAAATGTTCTTGGAACATTTCCGGCTGGGACCGTTTTGTTTTAACACATTTGGTTTATGTTCTAAGAACATCGTTTTCGTTCTTAAAACATGTTTGGGTTCTAAGAAAATTCTTTACGCTTCGCGTATCCCCACCAGCCCATCTCTCAACAGCAACTCTTGCGAAGCATGCCGACAGTCGTGTTTTTCAGGCGTGTTTCCGCCTGCCCCCGCATATCTCCCCTGTTACTCCTTCCTCCCGCCTCCTTGTACATCCTCCTTGTGGGGGGAGCGGGAGAAGGACGAGGCGGAGGAGGAGGGAGAGAAAGCGCTCCTCGTGGTTTGAGTCGTTTGGGGTTTCTCGTCCTGGTGTGAGTCGTTCGGGCCCTTCTTCCTGGTGTGAGTCGTTCGGGCTCTTCGTGGTGTGAGTCGTTCGGGCTCTTCGTCCTGGTGTGAGTCGTTCGGGCTTCTCGTGGTGTGAGTTGTTCGGGCCCCTCGTCCTGGTGTGAGTCGTTCGGGCCCCTCCTCCTGGTGTGACTCGTTCGGGCTCCTCGTGGTGTGAGTCGTTCGGGGCCCTCGTCGTGGTGTGAGTCGTTCGGGCTCCTCGTGGTGGCTTGTATGAGCGCTGCCCCTCCTCTTGGTGCGACTCGTTCGGGCTCCTCGTGGTGTGAGTCGTTCGAGGCCCGCGTCGTGGTGTGAGTCGTTCGGGCTCCTCGTGGTGTGAGTCGTTCGGGCGCCTCGTCCTGGTGTAAGTCGTTCGGGAACCTCCTTGTGGTGTGAGTCGTTCGGGCTCTTCGTGGTGTGAGTCGTTCGGGCCCCTCGCCCTGGTGTGAGTCGTTCGGGCTCCTCGTGGGGCCTCTTGGGGGCCTCTTGGAGCCTCTTGGGGCCTCATGGGGGCCTCTTGGGGGCCTCTTGGGGGCCTCTTGGGGCCTCTTGGGCCGGCTGGGACCGTTTTGTTACACATTTGGTTTATGTTCTAAGAACATCGTTTTCGTTATTAAAACATGTTTGGGTTCTAAGAAAATTTCGTGGTAAGCCTATAGGAATGCAGGGACGGTCGGTCCCTGCTCAACCCCACGGGCCCGGGGACTGTGAAAGCACGACTCGGCATGAGGAGCTCGTCTTGGGGTAAGGCCCCAGGGTCCAGAACCTGTTTCTTTTGGGACACGCTTCAGTTGTTTATCGTATTCCCCTGCCGTCTCTGTGCCGCCGCCGCCGCTTGTTGTTGTTGTTGTTGCACCATACTGTGCATCCGCAGCTGTGTAGTAACTCAAGGATTGAGTTGGCACCGCGGGCCAACCTTGCGCTAGTGAAAGGGAGTTCCTAGGATGGTCGCCGCGTCGTCGATCTTCCTCCCGGGCTTACATATCCCTGACATACCATACTACCGGATCCCATCGCCATGTTGGTACGGCAAGTCCATAGCAGTGGTGAGACCGATATCGCATCATCGTCACATCCCACATTTGCTGGGGACCCTGTTCCTCTGGCAAATAACCGGTTATCCGCCGAAACATTGGTAGCCTCCGATCACGGATGGACATGAAAGAAGCTGATGGCTTAGTTGTACAATGTGCAATAGCCGGATGCTTCACAAGTAATATTGTATCAGATTTGGTGGGCAAGCCACCCCTCAGACATTCCTCCCATATCGCTCGCTAATGAGCCGTTTGCACCAGATCAGGGAGAAGCCTCGGCATTGGTTCGACCAGTAGCATGAGGCGGTCATGTCGAACGTGATCTGTCAGCTATCATGGACGCATATGACATTAGTTCTGAGTTTTCGTCGCTCCAGGGAGGAGGACACGCCATGATGACTTCAGTGGAACACGTAAAGGACGCGACCGGAGAAACCATTGCGCCGAAGCGACCTAAAGTACCAGACGACACAAATATGGAACAGTATTTGCCGATGCAGGTTTCCAGTTTAACTGGAAACCTCGCAGAAGTTAGCGCTTGCCCCATGATGCAAGAAGTCGATGGGGGCACCTGATTAACCCACGTCGCCGCCTTTCAACGCCATACGTCAGACCCTCCATTCCCCATTGATGTTTGTCTTCCGTGGGAAGTCGAGGAGCAGCCAGGGTTTCCGTGGGTCGTCGTCTGGTTATATTTCGATCAGGGTAGGTTGTTGGGCCTAGGGACCACGATGCCCTGCCACATCGGAAACCGATGCCCAGGAAAAACTAGAACTGCGGATGGTCCGTACCTTCGTCCTGTTTGCGGGTCCTGTTCGCACGTCTGTCCGCACTGCAGTCTCATGTGGATTTGCTCAGATTGGTCTTACATGACACAACAGAATGGTAGACATCTTGCTTTCGCCGATGGGCAACAACAAGAAGCTGACAAAAGTGCCGCCAGAGAAAAGGAACTGCACGATAGGGTTCCAATGGCAGAAGGATGAACAACTTCGGCAATCTACATCACGAAAAAGAGCGTTGCTACTGTTCGCACATTCAGGCGCAGCCAACCGGCGACATCGGAGGCAGCCCAGCTGTCTCTGGTGGAAACTGGGCGCAGCAAGAGAGGGAGTGGGAAAGAGAGAGAGAGAGAGAGAGAGAGAGAGAGAGAAGAGGAGAAAGAGAGAGAGAGAGAGAGAGAGAGAGAGAGAGATGGAAGGGGCCGGCCAAACACATGACAATGGAAACGGACAAGAAAGTTGCGGGGGGGTGGCCGAAAAGGAAAGGCAGATGCGTCACAGGTTGCCGAAGAAGTGGCAGAGAACTCTGAACAACTAGTGAAAAGGGGCCCTCCAAAGAGCGGGCGGCTCGGGCAGCTACGATGGCACAGCCCGTCAAAAGGGAAAGCGTCGGCCGCGCTGCAGCAGGCGACCCTCCGAGAGCGAGCTGCCGCTGAACATGCGAGGAGAACGAGGGAAGACGTGGGCAAACTTGCTGAAGACGCTGCCAATCCAAAACAGGCACGAAGAAATCTGATGGTCCCGCAGGAGATTCGATCTCGAGAACCCCGCAGCGTCGCGGCTTCAACCTGTGACGCCCAATCGTGTTGTCTCGGGTCCATGGACCAGCTCTCTTTCATTGTAAGTTCAACCTGTGACGGCTGGGAAAAGTAGTTTTGCTGGCGTTGCAGCCTCAACCCACGACGTCAGAACAACCGACTGGCCAGATTCTGGGGTTGAGCCTCCACGGCAAACTCAGGGGCGCGCGTCCACCGTCGCCGAGTGAGCTAGCCACTGCATCAGCCTAGCTCCTCCCCGAGTAGGACGACCGCTAATGAACGTGTGAATTGTGCTCGACGCACCAAGTCCCGTTGCAAGGATCACACCGAACTGGCGACTTAGCGACGCAGGCAGCGCGTTCAGGGAGAGTCAGAAGCAAAGGCAGGAGCCGCCAAGGACACACTTGAGGGAGAGCGTAGACGACCCTTGCAATTGGAGGAAAAAGAGAAAGAGAGGTTGGCCCCCCATCTAACAGCAGGCAGATTCTTTGGAGACAATGTGGAAAGAGAGCGCGGCATTTTTTAAGAAAACGGCTGCACACTCCGCGCGGGAGGGAGGGTCCCAAGATGACTCGCCTAAGCCCAGGGTTGTCGATTGGACTTCTCCCGGCTTGTTGGAGCAGTTCTCCGCGGGGGCGCAGCGTTTTCCAGGGTTGGCAGGCCCGCCGCAGGGCCGCCTTGAAAAGCCGCGTAATGCCCCCGATGAGATGCTCAATTTGCTTCTGAACGCCCCCGCTGTAACCGCGGGTGGGAACGGGGGAAACGGAGGGCCCGCCCGGGGCGGGGGGGCAGGGGCGGGGGCGGGGGCGGCGGAGACCAAGGGCCGCCGGCCTCTGTCCACAACCCGCTTGACTGTTGGAGACAGGCGGGGGGGGGGGCCGCGGAGATTGCGCCGTTGCCGGCGCCTCGGCCAGCGGGGCTTCGCGACTGGAAACGAAGCGCGGCGAGATCCATATCTCCCGTGCCCCTTTTCGCGAAGGGCGCCCGGCCCTGGGTCGCCGCGGCTCGGGGCCCTGAAGTAGACCCGCTTATTCTACGAGACTCAGGATGGTTTGAGCGCCTCGACGCGATGGGCGCTTCGGATTTGATTCACGCGTTCTTCCACGCGAAACGGAGGAAGGATTTGCCGGCGCGGTGGGCTCATCTCATTGCCCGCGCCGACCGAATGGGCCGCGACCCCCGCAGTGGGCCGCGATTATTTACAGCGCGTGAGAGGGCGCGCCTGGCTTGTCAGCGCTGACTGTCTATGCGCGCGGCGATCGGCGATATCGCAGTTTCTCTGGGTTTCCTTAGGATGAACATCAACAAGAATCGCCTCGACGAAGGATGTTTCTTCGCCGTGGACTTCGCGGGGGAACCAGGCGCCCCCCCGAGATGGCAGCGTCGACCCATGGGGCAGTTCTACGATCAAACGAAGCATGTCCCGAAGATACGATGAGCTTAGTAGCGCAAAGGTCGCGACCGATAACAGAACTCATGAGCGGTCGTTGAGCCAATGCAGACATGCATGGAAAAATGGATTGACATTTAATTTGATTTTCGGAGAAAGACGATCATGTCGACGAGGTCGCCACGGGAACAACAAAAGTGCCGTTCCGGGCCCAGCTGCCCCCGACTATAGCCCTCTGGGGGCGCCCGCTAACAGGGCCCAAGACGGCCGAGCGAGAGAGGGCGCCGCGCGCAAGTTCGCAACCGGAGGGGGAATGGCCCGGAGAAAGATCAGGGGTGCCTTTATGATCGTAAGAAGCCGAAGGCCGCCCCTGCTCCGCGGCCGGCTCGGCCGGCTGCCATGCCGAACGCTGCGCCGGCGACGGGCGCTCGGCCGGCGCGCGGGGGGGGGGATGGGGCAATGCTGAGAATGGACAGGGCAAGGGCAAGAGCAATCTCCGAGAACGATCGGCCACGCCTGGCCCAACGGGCGCCAGGAATTCGTCGACGAGCCCCTCGAAGGAACAGTAGTCCACGGTTGCTTGCTTTGCTCTCCACCGAGGCGCGCGCAAAGGCCATCGGCGCGATCCGACGCGCCGCGCTGCAGACTGCGCGGGAAACCAGCGCCTGAAGAAACCCAGAAGGGAGACAAATGAGAGGGGGCCCGCTGCAAGCGGGGGGGGGAATCGGCAGCGATCGCGCCCCGAAACAGGCGCGGCTGACTCTGCGGCGGCCAACGTCGCCAAGGCCCGCGCCGCGGACTGACGCGACGCCGGCGGCGAGAGAGGGGGCCAGACAAGAACTAGCAGCAAAGGGGGCGGCAAGGATTAGTGCGACGCCCCCTTGTTGGCATTAAACGGAGCGCAACGAATGTCCCACCGGAGACCGCTGTCAATGCCGCGCCAATACTCCTGGCCACCGGGAGTCGATGGCGTGGCCATTGATCTCCTGGGGGCATTGATCACCATTTTATCGCGTTGACCACGGCTACCATATTTATCGCGTTGACTACGGCTGCTATTTTTATCCGATGTATTTGTTGCGTCCTCTCGATTGGTCATCGGTGCGTGCGAAATGCTCCATCGAGAGGGCATCCCAAGGTCGAGAATATCAACAGTGATGATGCTTGTCCAGCCCCATTGCCACTCGGTGCGCATCTTGAGATGCCAGCTAGTGTTGGGAAGCGTGTTTTTTGAGATTGCGAGGACGGCTTCGGACCCATTCCACATGTGGGACACGTGCAGGACGCAGTTGATTCAGCGCCAGCACAACGTCAATAATGGCAAAAAAGAAGGCCCTGTCATGCCCATGCTTAGTATTTTTCTGCCGAGAGCTGCCATCCAAACTGAATTTGACATCATGCCGAAGTCCAGCTGCGCGAAGATGGAACGTTCCGCCCCGCGTGGTCTTTCTGTTTGTTTCCACAAATGTACAAACACAAAAACGCCGCCACTAAAAGTGAGCTCGCTTTTGAATGGAGCCCCCTTCATTTAGAAGAGATAGATGGGCATGTCCCAGGGAAGTGCAATCTCGAATGATTTTCAAAACCGAGATCGCCATCTCTTAGCCGCAGTGAGGGCCGCGGAACTGAAGCAAGAGGTTTGGAATTTGCGGCATGCTGGTGGAGATTGATTTGAAACCAGCGCCGCCGCAGGCGATCGAGGGAATGACCGCGTCGGCCTCGGCCCGATGCGCTTCATTGTTGACGCGGGCTGTGGATTCAATTTTATTGCGGAAAGATCCGCGAAGAGTGCCGACGCCGACGCTATGGCTAATGTTCGGGAGCTGTCTCCGGGCATCACCTCGAAAGTTGCCGGAGGCCCCGGCGGGGCCCCAGGCGCAGTCGGCGCGGCGCACAGATAATTTCAGGAATAACGCTTTGACGTTTGAGTTGCGCCAGAACCCCCGAGTGCGCTCTCAGCGCGAGGGGGGGGGGTGTAATGACCGCAGTTTTAGTTTTTGCTGGCGCGCGGGTCGAACCCCTTGCCTACTCCTGCCTCGTGGACATAGAGTTAACCTGGCCGTCGACATTATAATGCCGTATCTGACGTTGTCTGGAAGAGATGCAGTCGGAGTTGGAGGCGCTGGAGAGCGACGACAGCCAGCAGATGATCTAGGCTGCCGTCGAGCACGCCGCGGCCGGCCTCGGCCGTCGGCCACGCGAGTGGCCCTGGCGCCAGAAGACGCAGCGCCGGCGCCGGGGCATCTGCGCGCAGCGCCATTTCTACCCGCGCGGCGTCGCCCCGGACGACTGCGCCGCGCTGGGAGAGGGGGGTCGACGAGGAAGGCGCGCGGAGTTGCGCCTCGACCCAGGGGCGCGCGAAGCATGCCTGAGCTTTGGGGAGGATGTGCCCAGCAACTGCGCTGCCGGCGCCTCCTACGCAGCCGCGTTTCACGCGCGCGCCGCCGCGGAGGCCGCGGCCGTCGAGCGCGGCGCCGATCTCCCGACGAAGGAAGAGCCGAGGAGGCGTCCGCAGCCGTCCTCGAGGAGCTCACCATCAGGGCCAGGTGCAAACGCTCTGCGCGGCGACCGCTCGAGGGCGCCTGGAGCGCCGTGGACTTCAGGCGCTTCTTCAAGTGGGGGCACTGGCAGGGCGCCGACGGCAAGACCGCGCGGATCATCTGGTGCCGCATGGCGCCCAGAGGCTTCCGCGACGCGGTCGGCGGCGCCCGTGAGACGTTCGAGGAGGCAGCCGATCGAGCCTTGCAGCCCATGCTGTCCGCGGAGGCGGCGGGTCGCCCGGGCCGGGCCCGCGTCGCCGCGGGCGTCGAGAAGGCGTTCTTGCAGGGCATGACGCGTGCCCTGATGCAGGAACGAGGTGAGGCGCCGCGCGGTGTGGGCTTCATTCACTACGCGAGGCGCCGCGCGCGCCAGTCGCGGGTTTCAGGGGCGCGCCCCGAGCCTTCTGACAGAAACTCGCCCGGGTCGCATAGAGTGCGGCGCCAAACCCGCCAGGCGGGGCCCGGGGCTCGAGGTCAAGCATGCGGCGTCGGCGTCAGGTAATTGTTGCCGGCGACTCAAAGCTCGCGCGAACGTGGCCCACGCGCGCCAGGAATATGAAGATCGCCGGACAGAAGGAGCGCGCCGACAAGCTCATCGGCCACGCCGAAGGCGCAGTCTGCAACATGGCGAGGGACTGCGACAACTTCACCATTTGCGGTGTCCACCAACATCGCGGCCCCGACAGCGCCGTGACGCGCGCCCCAATGCCCATCAAGCGCGTCGACCTGGTCAAAGCGAGGGCCGACGACCGACGAGCCCGCAAGAGATCAACTGCCCGACCTCTTCGTCTCCTTGCTGGGAGCAGCCGCGTGCGCCCTGCCCCCCCAGCGCCGCGTCGCAGCGTGCATCGCGGCCCTGCAACGGGCCGAGAGCAAGCTGCTTTTGCGACGCGCTATGCGGATAAATTCTGCGGTCCTCGCCGCGCAGAGGACCAAGGCGCGCGCCGCATGCCCGGCCGTGAAACGCGCTGGCGAGGTCTGCGCGCTCAGCGGCGGGTCCTGCAAGAGGGGGGGGGAGACGGGGTGCGACACGAGGGGCGCCGTCGACGCGCGCCTCGGCAAGTGTCACAGCGCCAGCCAGTTGCTTGATGCGGTGAGCCGATCACACGGCTCTGAACTGCTCGCAGCACGCGGCGCAGCTGATGGGTTGCAGGCCTACCTCTTCGCGCTCTACGAGATGATCCGTGGCCCAGTCTCAGCCGAGGAGATCCGTGGGCTGAGGGGGGAGGGAGGCTACGCCATACTGACAACCGTGGCCGTGGACGGTATGTCCGTCTTCGCGGCCCTTGCCATGGGTCCTGTGCGTCCACCGTCGGAGCACAGCATGGCAGGCCACCTGTGGTGGCTTTCCGACCAGCTCCGTACTAATCAGATCACCGACGTGCTATGGTGCGGCACCCGCGACACGAGGGCTGACCCCATTGCGAACTGGAGTGTCGGCCGGGAGCTGACACTGGACGCATTGGGCGGGGAGCTCATGCACGACCGCGCCGCGACCAGACTCGGCGACGAAAGGCGCGTGACGACCGTGTCTAGTTCCCGCCACAGCGACCTCAGGACGGAGGAGGATAACGTTTCACTGACGGAACAATCAGCCAGAAGCTACAGTACATGCGTTCTGGCTGCGTAGAAATAACATCGGCGGTCGCATGTCGCGAACTGCATTCACGAATGCGGCAGAGACGCGGACAGCCGCATTGCTCGAATTGTGTTCGCGAGTGCGATGTAGCAGGATATATGAGAGACAGCCGCATACGCGAACTATGTTCGCCAATGCGACTTAGTGAATCATGCAGCGAGGGGCTGCTTCTGCAAACTGTGTGCGTGGGGCAGCAGCTGTTGGCGTGTAGCACGATCGTGATGTTTTGTGCTCTTCCGAGTGTCTGCTTGCTCCGTTCCTCCTGTTCACCTGCGGGGGGGGAGTATTAGCCGTCTCCGGCTTGTTCGACGGACAATGTCGGGAGTACCTCCATTCTTCCCGCAGGCGCCGTGCAAGTTTTTGGCGGTTGGCGCCGCGAGGGGGCCAACGTGCGTTTGGGGGCGGAGTGAAGGCCGACATCCACGGGACCCGCCGAAACAGGCGAAATTTCCCTCTCACCACAGCTGTTTGTGAGGCTTCGTTTGCTGTCGCACGGCTTGCGTGCTGTAGCTGACAGGGCGCAGACAAAGTCGTTTGAACACCAGGCTCGAATGGTGTCCTTGTATATGTTGTATGCCTTTCCTGAGTTTTTTCCGCGGCCTCTTGGGGCTCACTGGAGCTTCTCTCCGCGCCCGCATTACGCATTCACGCCGCATTTTTGGTACGTTTTACAGGAAATGTTTTACCACCCCATTCGCATTCATATTTCTCCTCCCCCTCCTCAGCCTCCCCCTCCTCATCTTTATCATCATCACCACGACCACCGCCATCACCACCACCACCAGCATTACCACCACCATCATCATCATCATCATCTTCATCATCAGCGTCATCATCATCATCATCATCATCATCATCATCAACATCATCATCATCATCATCATCATCATCATCATCATAACCATCATCAGCATCAACACTATCATCAGCAACATCATCCCTAGGCCTTCCCCCCCGATTCGGCCTCCTCCACAGGACCCCCCGAGGGGCGGCGGCGCGTCCTCATCAGCGGGCGCCGCGCCCGCGGGCGCGTCCTCGGCGGGCGCCGACGCGAACGCCGACGGCGCGGACGGTGGCTCGGGCCCAAGCCATGCGTGCGCCGAAGCGCCTCCGCCCTCCCCTCTCCTCCTCGTCCCTCCCACCCTCCGTCCCTCCGTCCCTCCCTCTCCCCTTCTACACGATTCTTCCGCCTCCTCCGCCTCCTCCTGCTCCTCCTCCGCCTTTTCCTCCTCATCCACGCGTCGCCCATCCTCCCCTTCCACCGCCTCTCCTGCTCCTGCTTCTCCCTCATCGACGTTTTGCTCCCCCACTCCTCCCCTCCTTCCTCTCTTCATTTCTCCCTTCCTCCCCTTCCACCGCCTCTCCTGCTCCTGCTTCTCCCTCATTCGCGCTTCGCTCCCCCACTTTTCCCTTCCTTCCTCTCCTCATATACCCCTCCCTCCCTTCAACCCCTCCTCGTTTTGTTTCTCCTCCTCCTCCCTTTCGTTCTCCTCCTCCTCCTTTTCCTCCTCCTCCTCCTTCTCCTTCTCCTCCTCCTCCTCCTCCTCCTCCTCCTCCTCCTCCTCCTCCTCCTCCTCTCCTCCTTCTCCTCCTCCTCTTCCTCCTCCTCCCTGCTTCTCCTCCTCCTGTTTCTCGTCGTCCTCTAGTTCATCCCTCCC
The DNA here is from genome assembly GCA_963575745.1 of Prorocentrum cordatum. Classification (NCBI taxonomy): domain Eukaryota; class Dinophyceae; order Prorocentrales; family Prorocentraceae; genus Prorocentrum; species Prorocentrum cordatum. The sequence goes on from CAUYUJ010019071.1 coordinate 290,991, forward strand.
CTTGCTCTTCCCGCCACATACCCCTCCTCTTCCTCATCATCCTACTCCTACCCCTGCCCCTCCTTCTTCCCCTTCCTCCCGACCTCGCCACCTTCATCCCTTTTGCTCCCTCCACGATTCCTCCCCCTCCCCCTCTCCACGAGTTTTCCCTCCTCCTTCCCCCTCCTTCGCCCCCAGGAAGGTACGTCGGCGCTTGGGCGGGGCGTCGGGTCTCACAGGTAGCTGAATTCCGCCAGGCCGTGGCATTCGTGGGGGCTGCGCTGCGGTAGGAATTGCTATTGCCCCGTGGTCTTTTGTCGGCACTCCCTCGGTGTGTCCCTGGCAGCTTGGTCCTAGGATCCTTCTCTGTCGTACGGTCCCACTGTGGGCGCACCCCAGTTGTGCCCGAATGGGTTTCAACGCTGTGGGGCCCGGGTCGCTCCAACCTACGGAGCAGGCGGCTAGGATGCGGGCCACTTGCCTACGGGTTGCGGGGTTTGGTGCTGGGCCCCGCAAAGTCTCGCACCGCTCTCCCCTCGCGGTGGTCGAGGGGGGGCCAGGGTCCCCGACCTCAGAGAGGCGGGAGGCTTGAGGCGGCGCACTCGGCGTCGTTATCTGAGTGGTGGGAGGGCTGCGTGCCGCTGCTTGTGCCTGCTGCCGCTTACCTTGGCATCGCTCGGACGTGTGTGTGTGTGTGTATGTGTGTGTGTGTGTGTGGGTGTGTGTGTGTGTGTGCGTGCTTTCTCCCCCGGCGAGGACCATGAAGGAGGATCCTGGAACATCTTGCGGACAAATAAGCACACGAAACCGACAAATGACATACGCACAGGGAATGGACGTCCGAGCGATGGCGAGTTACTGCCCCCCCTCCGGCCGTTTGTCGCACCAGGCCTCCGCCGCTCTCGGCGGCCGCGTGCGCTCGCTCTCAGCGCCGCGGGGCACTTTCAAAACGGCTGTTGATTGTCTGTGCTCAGCGGCTGAGGCATTGTCGTCTGCCCCAGGCGAGGTGCATCGCGTTTGTCAATGGTCGGTCAGGCCTCTGAGTTGGAGCTGTCTCTTTGGTAGCTCCTTTCCTGGTGCTGTTGTCGGTGTGCTCGACTCTGGCTTTCCCGCGTTCGCTTCTGCTTTCCCTCTTTCCCGAAGTTTGGGCTGGCGCAGCTCAGTCGGGTCTTCGAGCCTTCCTCGCTTTTCAACGGTCGATAGCGATTCTCAGGTCCCACATGCGCTTTTTTGCGCTTTTCAGGCTCTGTGCAGGTGGGAATGGCGAGATACAGCTGCTGCATTATCTGGCCTGTGTTTAAGCAGTCTGCTGCTATCTTGAGCACGGCACCTGCGCCTGCCATTGTTGCGCGCGCGCCTCCTCCTCCTGTTCCTCCCCGTTCCCTCCTCCTCCTCCTACTACTACTTCTCCTCCTCCTCCTCCTCCTCCTACTTCTCCTCCTCCTCCTCCTCCCTCCTCCCCATCCTCATCCTTGCCCTCCCCCCCTCCCTCCTCTCCCCTCCTTTCTCTGTCTCCTCCTTTTCCTCCCACTGTTCCTCCTCCTCCGTCTCCATTCTTGTTCCTTATACATAATTGTTTGCCTTATCGCACCCCGAGGCCAGTTTTTAGGGCAGGCCGGGCGTTTCGCCTGAGACTACCCCACCATTTAGGATTCTGAAGCCTAATAGTTGACAACAGTTTCGGAGATGAAGGGCTGGTCGTTTTCAAAATGTGGCTCTCGCCTTAGCGCGGCGCACAACCGTTTTCAAATTTGCAAGAGCTTCGCGGATTGAGGGCGCATCGTTTTCAAAATGTGGCTCTCGCTTTAGCGCGGCGCACGTGCGTCCAAAAAGTTGCAAGCGTTTCACAGATAGAGGGCGGTTCCTTTTCAAAATGTAGCTCTCGCCTTGGCGCGGCGCACATTCGTTGTAAAACTTTGCAAGCGTTTCACGGATTGATGGCGGTTCCTTCTCAACATGTGGTTCTCGCTGCAGCGCCGCGCGCATTCGTTTACACAATTTTCAAGAGTTTCACGGACTCCCATCATCAACGTACCAGAAAAGGTGTTTTGGAAGTATTATGCGGGTGCAAGAGTTACGCCGATTCTCTGTGTTGAAGTCCTATGAATGGCGTTCTGGCACGATTCAGGATAAGACGCAACAGTCAGGTCGATCCGCGGCGTTGGAATCCCGAGAACCATGACTTGGCATGCTTCAGGGTTTTCAATCGGGTGTTTTCCAACGGGTCAGTTCCATCAATGGAAATGAACCGGCCTAGGGGCCTATGAAGAGGGAGCTTGGAGGGAGGGTTTCTTCCACCATCGTTGATGAATTTTGGGTTTGCACTGGTCCTCCACCTCGTCCTCCTCCTCCTCCCTTTCCTCCTCCTCGTCCTCCTCCTGCTCCTCCTCTTCCTCCTCCTCCTCGTCCTCCTCCTCCTCCTCAAGTGGCAGGATTCGCATGGCCCCGCCCCGCCCATGTAGACACACCGCTCACACGCTTCGTGGCCCCATAGGGAGCTCAACCGAAGGCCCCAGTGTCAGGGTTCGCATGGCGCCGCCCTGCCCTGCCCATCAAGGCACACCACTTGCACGTTTCATGGCCCCATGGGGAGCTCAACCGAAGGCCCCAGCGGCAGGGTTCGCATGGCGCCGCCCTGCCCACCTCGGCACACCCTCACACGTTTCGTGGCCCCACAGGGTCAACCGAAGGCCCCAGTGGCAGGGTTCGCTTGGCGCCCGCCTTGCCAAGCTGGCTCCCCTCCCTCTCTCACGATTGTGGACCCATAGGGAGTTCCAACGACGACACCAATGTCCCCATAGGGAGCTCCACCACAGACGGTATTCACAACTGCGGTATTCAATTCTGCACATGGTTGGGTGTTTTTCGCCAGAGTAATATGGAAGGTTCTTGTGTTGGTGATCAGGGCGTAGCAACTCCTTCTCGGAGTGGCATATCATATGTGCCGCGGCCTGTCTTCGAATACGCACGGTGCAAGTAAATCCAGATCGCCATCCGCAGTGCGCCACTGCGTAAATGGTTCATGGTAAGCATTGAGCAGCATGTATGGCGTAGTTTTGTGGTTTGTTGTGACAGTTTGCAACAGGAGGGTCATGTTGTGTATTTCAGCTTGGATGCGACCTCTCAGGCAGAAGTACACGTTTTGCATAAATTATTGGCATTGCGTGTATTTACCAGCTCGTCCAGGAACGATCACAGGTCGAGGTGTCCTGATCAGGGAAGCGTGGGAGCATCCATAGGAGCAAAGAGGGGATAATCCATCACGCGAACGTTTCGGATCAGCCAGCGCAGACCCAGAAATGAGCCATATATGTGCACATATGTATACTATATGCCTTCGCAGCTGTGTCGAATCTGCCGAGGCAGGCATGGAGAGGGAGGACGGCGAGCAGAAGGAATTGCAGCATTGAAGCACTATCGATGCCCTCTCAGGGCCCTCTTGTGGCCATGGTGGTCCCAGTCGGATTCATCTTGGGAGCCATGGGGCCCATGGGAACGTCATCAAAGACGGGGGGTCATATATTACTGTTGTTCCTCTTGGGTCCGAGCACTCGCCTCTTGGGGCTCTCGGTTGGCGCTCTTGGGCGTTTTGGGGGCCGCCTTGGAGCCCTCCTGGCCACCTCTTGGAGTTCTTTTCGTCAATGTCGCGGCCATCTTGAGAGGGTCGGCAAGGTGAATGGTGTGGGCACCCGCAATTACGTAGTATTGTCTTTTGAGAGGGGTGGTTGGCCCGGCGCCCCCAATAATGTGCGCCCCCGACCTCTCCCAGTACGTAGTCTTTCCACACTCACAATGCAAAATGGTCGCGCCCCCCCGCGCATTGCCCAACACTTTGCCGTAACGAGCAGTTTGCATTATTTCTGGCTGGGATGGTGGGTCTGCGCGCACCATGCGATATGCTGCCCCCCGCCGCCCCTGTCAAAAGACAATGTCAAGCCATTGCAGGGCCCCAGCGCATGGTCAAAGAATTAGCCGCAACGTGCAGGTTGTGTTGCCTTTTGATTCGGATGAGGGGGGATGGTTGGCATGTTTCCTGGTCGACCGCCCCTGTCGAGTGGGAGAGGGGTGTTCATTAACAGAGAACAGTGATAAGCCCCTCCCCGTCTGGGAAGAAGGGAGTTGGATGAGCGAAGTCATTAAATCATGTCTGCCCAGAGGACGGATTGGATTTCATATATTACGTCCTAACACGTGTCAGTTGGGGAATGCTCACCTCGCATTGTATGTTTTATGTTGTCAACTTGGCCGCACATGTTGTTTCGCAGCCGCTTGCCGTAAAGCGTAGTCCTTTGAAGCTCCGTGTGCAGTATATGTGTGTGGGTTGTGGCGGCTTACGCCTGGCTCAGGTCTGCGCCATGCTGCGTACTTCGTGGAGCTAAGACCCCATACCGTAGGCAACGACTCCAAAGCATGTGCGCCGTTGGAGCAGTACAGTCGGGGCCCTGACGAAGGAACCCTTTTCATTGGAGGGGGCTCCGTGTTCCTTAAGTGTTTCGCAGTTGGCTTTTGGTTTTCCTTAGGTTTTCGATACGAAATCGAAGTTCAACTTATAGAGAAAAGGGGCCTCGTTCCTTATTTAGGGTTCCTTAGGTCAACTCTCCGACTGTATGCAGCCAGATGCGCGTCGTGTATGCTAGAGACTGTTTTGTTGTAAGCGTCCAGCAAGAACCGTGGTTAATCGGGCCCACCCGCCCCCCCTCCCCCCCGGGATGCCCGGACCTTTTCGGTTGCGCAGGTCCAACGGGAGTACAGTCGGGGCCCTGAAGAAGGAACCCTTTTGGTTGGGGAGGGGCTCCGCGTTCCTTGAGTGTTTCGCAGCTTGCCTCAGGCTTCCCTTAGGTTTTCGATGGGAAATCGAAGGTTAACTTGTGGAAAAAAGGGGCCTCGTTCCTTGTTTAGGGTTCCTTAGGTCAACGCCCCGACTGTCCTGGTGCACGCGGCTGTCGGTTGCGCTGGTCCGACGGGGGTGCGCAGATGTGGCGCGCGCGGGCACACAAGCGAAAAGGTTGGCCTATCGGCCCGCACCTCCTCCGCATAATCCGGGTCGGCGCCGAAAGCGAAAACACGATCTCCGACCGTCCTCACCTTTGATCCTCTCCCCCGCCCCTGGGCCTCGAAGCCAGGCAAGTGGACGCTCCTGTGGGTCTCCGAGCTCGCCTTCAAGCCCTCCGCGGTGGCGCTGAAGGCCCGGCTCGAGGCACTCGGCTGCCAGGCCTCGCCGGGTGCTGCAAACGTGCGTTGCCGCTGGTACTATGCTTTCGTGTTTGTGGTCGCACGACGCTTGAGGACCAGTGTTAACCCAGACTCATCAAAGATATTGCAACAAACCCTTCCTCCAAGGTCCATCTTCAGAGGCCCCTACAAGGATTGATTTCCACTGAAGGAAATGATACCCCGGTCGGACACAACCGTTCGGAGACCCTGGACTGCGCCACAAGACCATTCTGTGTCATCAATGCCGCGAATTACTGTTACTGCTGCGGCGTGACTCTCCTGAATCGCGCCAGAACGCCATTCTTGGGACTTCAACACCGCGAGTCGACGTAACTGTTGCTGGTGCCTTGAGATTGGTACAGTGTGGTGGCCTAAGGCTGATGCCTTATAGTTGGCGCCCTATGGCTGAGGATTAGCTGTGCCCCATGGCTGGCGCCATAAGATGGGTGCTCCGTAGTCGGTGGCCTAAGGCTGTTTCCCCAGGGCTTGCTCAGCGTTGCTTGTGCGTCGGGAGTGCAAGAACCACTTAATTTCCAGGGCCCATTTCGATCCGATCGATCCGATCCGATGTTGATTTCGGCCGGCCCGATCCGATCCGATCCCGTATTCAACGATCCGATGCGGCCCAGTGTTTGCATGGCGTTGTTGTACATTTGCGCACGGCTGGTTCGATTTCGGTTCCGTGCCGATGCAGCCCGATCCGATGCACATGTCGAGTTGATCAGATTTCCCGATTCGATGCCGACTGGCCGTGCCTCTTGTTTTGGGGTCCAGCTGCTGGCGTCCGTATTTGCTCACACGGTGGTCTGCGTATTGTTATTCCGCCGTCATGTTGCTCAACGATTCGGTTGGCGGAACTGCACGCGACGGCCCCATCGTGTGAAATTGCTTCCTGCCTGAGCAGCGCGTTGTTTGCCACGCAGGCGAGCGGACGCTGGTACGCATTGTGGTAGAATTTGCCTCTCTGTGCTCCACTCGGAGCTCCAGGATTAACTCCACTTCCCGCGCTCCGCCGGCTGAAAACTGATGAGCGGATCGGTAATCTGAATGAGGTGCCCTTTCCTGCCGCATCCCCCTCCCCCTTGCTCCAAGTCAACGCTGGAGAGAAACAAGGCATCACGCATATACGACATACTTTTCTGTAAGGCGTCGTCTTGGAGCGATCAAACCGGCGACTGGGCCATCGCGGGCAAGCGTCTGTACGTGAACCCACCGCCAGCCCCTGAGGCTCATCGCTCCTCCCTTGTGACGGCGGCCGTGGACGGCTCTGGCACCGCAGGCCGCTACAGCGCCAGCTCGCGAGGAGGACCACCTCTGTCTGCACGGCGCGAGCTCCTGCTACTCGTCAAGAACACCTGGACCGCGCTGCCAGACACCCGCGTCCAAGGGGACTCGTTCGCCTCGCCCTCGGACTATAGGAAGCAGTGCAAGGGGCGGGCGCGTCCTGAGGATGTCCCAACGCAAGTTCTGCTCGATTTCCTCAGTTCGAAGGGGGCCCTCGTGGTCTGGGCCAGGAGGATGCAGCAGATAGGTGGTGAACCTGGGGCGGCCTGGCAAAGGTTCTGCGCTCTGCGTGGCGGTGGCACCCGCGACCCCAGCTGGCACGACGCCCCCTTCCTCCGCTGTTTCTGACAGCGGTGAACTTGGTTCTCGCGGTCTGCGGCCTACCTCGCTTCGTTCCACAAGCAGCGCAGCAAATTTTACGTGGACTGGGATTGGGCCTGGCAGCGCCAGCGCCATTAGGGACCCCATGTCCCAAGGGTTCGCCAGCGGCAGCCAAGGCAAGGGGAACGGCTGCGGCTGGCTGGGGGAAGGAAGCTCAGTGCCGCCACGCGCTGTCCTCCCCGGTCGGTGCGTGGCCCGTTTCCACAAGAAGTTGCACGGACTAGGTGCCCCCAGTCCCTATAGGTCGGCCACGCGCTGCCCTCCCCAGGCGGTGCATGGCCTGGTTAAATCACGCAGGTAACTGCGCCGAGAAGGTACGCCTCGACCGGCCATGCGCTGCCCTCCCCAGACGGCGCGTGGCATCCACCAGCTTTTGGCCACAGTTTTGTTCCGAGCCGGTTTAAGTGCCTGTGGACCTTACGCTACGTCGTAGCCCCTGCCCTACACCCAGCAGGCACAGCGTTTTGCTATTAGCGGTCTCAAACCTAGATTGCACATTTTGTTGCTTGCAGTGTCTAGTCATCCAATTATACCTGATGTTCCGCGCAATGGCATCGGCAGCGCCCGTGGATGCACCGACGCCGCGGTTCAGCCGCTGCCACGATCCCAGGTGCCGCTGCTGACCGCGCCAGTGCGCTCGGGGTGGAACTCTTCTACATATAAGTGCCCTCCGCCCCTCCCCTCCTCTGTGGCCGCCCTGTTTGTCTTGTTCCCTCCTCCTGCATGCTGGCCAATTCGCTCTTCGATTGCTCCGAGTCGCTTCCCGCTGGTGTAGTATACCTCTGCCTCGCTGCCGACGTAAAAAGTATGGATCAGGCTCGCTTTCCGAGCCTGTGTTCATTTTCGGCGGCGACGCCACCTGGGCCCCGACAGTCGCAGCCCCAAGCTTTGTCGCGTTGGCCGGGCAATTACTTGTTGCCCACCCGACAGGTTGGAGCTGTTAGATTTCAAAAAACAGGCACCCCAGCCAACCGCGCCCTGCACACCGCGGCCGCCAGACCCCAAGTTGCCCCGATGATTTTGCATAGTCTGTCCGCTGAGACTGCAGGTTTTGCGCAGCGGGAGTGGGGACCTTCAGGGGTCCCCACATTGGTCTCTGCAGCCTCCAGCTCGAGAACTAGGGGTTGTGCTGGCGGGCCGTGTCCGTCCGAAACCACGCTCGCGCGACGCGGGGGGGGCCCGCGCGGCGACGAGGCCCTGGGGGCTCGTGGTGCACGCGGCGGTGATGCTCATCGGCGGCGCGCAGACGAGCCGGGCCAAAGGGCGGCGGCCGTTCGGTCTCGGGCTGACGGGCGTGGATCCCGCGCCGTCGGCGACCGATCCCGCGAGGCGGGCGCCGGAGTCTCCGATTCCATTGGCGCAGCTCCCTGCCCCAAGGGCGAGGGGTGCCGGGGGCCTGGAACGAAGCCGCCAGCCGCGAAGGCGAGCGCAGGGCTTGGGGAGGGGCGCTCGCCCATCCCACCGGTGGCCGCCGGAAAAGGGCGCCATCCCAGCATTGCGACGGATGCCATCGCCACGACTACGACCGCAAGTTCTATTACGGGACGCGCTGTGGAGGGGGAGGGGGGCTCCGCGGAAGTGATCCCCAAGCCTACTGCAGCAGTGGAGCTACCCAGCTCAGGCAGCGATGCTTGGCGCGCCTGGTTGCCGACCATGCCGAGTTGGTGGTGTTCCGAGGACGCGGGCGCGCCTGCGCACGGTGAGCCGCCTTCGGACGGGCCTGGTGAGCCCGCGCCCGCGCGGCCTTGGGGGTTCACGGCTTGGGCCTTCGAGATCTGCGGTTTGTGGATTTGGCTAAGTGCGCCCCCCCCAAGTCTAAGCTGGGCCGAGCCCCCGAGGCCTGGGCCGCGCGGGGCGCGGCGTCGCTCGTTCGACGGGAGAGGCGAAGCGACGGCCCACTCCCTGGGCTTCGCGCTCTTTGCGCCTTCGGCGCTCCCTCTGCGTGGGCCACGCTGCGAGCCTGTCCCCCCTCTTCTCCCTCGCCCCGTCTCGAGCGCAATGACCGCCGCCGCGGGCGCGGTGGTCCAGGGGCGGGGCGCGCGGGGTCCGCGCCGCCGGAACCGCCTCTGTCGGGCGCCGGGCGCGGGCCCAGTTCGGGGCCGCGAGCCGAGAGATGGCTGGCACTGGACACTGGGCTTGTTGCCCGTCGGCGCCCTTGCGCCCGCGTCTCAGGCGGCTTTGAATTCGCTTTGCCTGGGCCGCCCGCTTTGTCTTCCTCTTCTTCCCCTCTCGGGTGCCCCGCGCCCCTTCGCGATCAGCAGTCTGCCTGCTGCGTCGCGCGCGCGTCGGCGAGTTCGCCGAAACGGCCCCGCGCTCGCCCGGGGAGGCCTCCAGGTCGCAGGCGAGTGGCATTCGGTGCTGCGGTTTTGGTTTCGTTTGGGATGATGGCCGATGGGCCGGCGAGCGCGCCTAAAGGCGCGCAGCAGTGACCGCTGCGCGCCGCGTTGCGCGGGCCCTAGCGGGCTTGCGCCGGGAGGGCGCGCGCGTGGCCGCTATGCCAACAGGATCATCCTTATCCTTCCTCCGTCCTGGTCCTCCTCCTGCTGCTCCTCCTCCTCCTGTCTCTCCTCTCTCCTCTTGCGTTTCGTGCGCGCGCGTTTGCGCGTAACCCCGAGAGTCCCGGGTGTCCCGCCACGTGCCCACCCAACCCCGCCCTGCATACCGTGGCCGCCAGACCCCAAGTTGCCCCCATGATCCCCGAGGGTCCCGGGTGTCCCGCTTCGCGCCTTCGACGAACGCGGCAGAACACAACATGATTGAATAGAACAGAGCATGACAGAACATGGACAATATAGAACATGCCAATGTCATGACAGAGTCTATGATATTGATATCAGCAGATCACAACACATACTGGAGCAGGACATTACGTAACGTAAGGTGGCAAACCACACTATAGCATAACATAACCGATCATCCCATAACACACATTGACAAATCATGACATAAACTGGCAATGCATCATCGAACACATCACAAGACGACAGCAGAGCATAGCGACGACGAGAGCGACAGAACACAACATAACATGACACGACATAAGACGACAGAACAGAGCACGAGCATGACAGGCCATGGCATAACATAACATAACAATGCCATGGCAAAGTCGAGCATACCATAACCTTACATAACTCACAAAATAATAGGATGACATAACAATGGGCGGCATAACGCAACACACCATACCACAACCAATCATATCATATCACGACTTGGCAAACATATCATACCATGACACAGTATCACATAACATAACACATCATGGCAGAAGTACAGATCGACGGCGAAAAGGCATAACACACCATGCCACAATATAACCAGCCAGAACATAACACGAGCATGACAAAACACGGCATACCATACCATAGCAATGTCATGACACAATATACCACCATTGATTTTCGCACAACCTACTTGAGCAGAGCATGACAGAACATCAGACGACAAACCACACCATGAGACAATATAACTGGGCCTAACATAACACTCATTGGCAGAACATATCACATCATGTGGCATCATCACATAACATATCACAACCGACAGCAACGCATATCGCTATAGACTAGCAGTGCGTAGCATTGTATACTATACAGAGCCGAGCCGCCAACTGACGGAACACCAGAGACCATACCAGAGCAGAGCATGACAGAGCAGACGAATGCAGAACACAATATAGTATATTATAACCGAACATATCACAACACAAGTTCACATAACATGTCATATCGTGACACTGCACCACAGAACATAGCATAACACGCCAGCAGAGCATAGCGACGACGAGTGCGACATAACACAACATGACATAACGGAACATGACATAACATAACACGAGGATGACAGAACATGACAGCACAGAACGTAGCAATGCCATGATCATACCAAACATAACATAACATCACAGGACATTCCAGAGCAGAACATGACACAACGTATGGCGACATAACACAGGATAACGTAACATAGCCGAACATGGCATGGCATGACATATAAGAACATAACCTTGCATCCAGACGACATACCACAACATATCATAACATCACATACCCGGGTTCTGTCCTTTTTCTTTCGTTCGGAGTTATGTGGTTGTTGGATTTGGAGACAACGGAATTCGCCACCCGGCCCGACCGCCGCATGGGCCGAGACCATTGGGCCCCGCGTGCAGCGTTCCACCAATCAGGCGGCCGCACGCCATCGGGAACAAACGGTCAATGTTTCCGAGGGGGCCGCTCGAAGCAAAATAATTGTCAAAGCCTGCCCCCCTCCACCGCGCCTCGAGGATCGATCTGTGGATCCCTCAGCGGCAGGAGACAGGTCGTAGCTAGGGGGGAGCTGACACATCTTTACCTCGCCCTGTGGGCGAGCAGCGACGTCCTCATTGTTCTGTTTATGATGATGTCGTCACGGGGTGGTATGAACCGAGATGTTTGTTTGCAGCCTCGAGGTGCAGATGTTGACCTCTGGGCTGCCATTGGCGAACTCACCACCTCCCGACCTTTCGAGCACGCAGTGGTTCGTTCACCCATTCCCACCCCTCGGCCGCGCAGATGGCCAGAGGCGAAGGCATCAGGCCGTTGATCATCGGAAGCGCAGCTGTGGGCGAAACTGCTGGCTTGGCCGCCGCACACAGCGAGAGTGCCCGAGGCCGAGCGTCCTCGCCTGTTGCTGCACGAGCGCCGCGCACGGCTGGTGCGGGTGAGGCCCCTCAGGGCGCCTTGCTGATTGCCTGGCTAAGGAAGAGGAGCTGGCGCGCGGAGGAAAAATGAGCGGGGGCCCTCCGCCCACTCCTCCCTCCCCCCGCTGCCTCCTGCTGCCGCTGTCCCCGCGCTCCTCTCCAGGCACCGCCTGACTGAGTACAAAAGGGGGTGCACCAGGTGTATTGGCTCGGCCTCCTAATATAGTATGATGGAATGGAAGGAATGGCACGCCTCAGAGTGCCCGCCTCTAGTCAATGTCAACGGCATGATTTACTCCCTACCCAAAGCGGAGGGTGGATCCACAGCGGGGAGGGTTGGCTGCGTCCATCTCACCTCCTCAACGTTCATGCTTCTCTGAAGTGTTGGTTCTGTGTGCGCAACGCCGCGTTCGAGTGTTATTTCCCTGACAGGTCGGACATATCCCAGGCGAATTCATGAAGGTTCAACCCCGGAGGCCCTCAGCGAGGCCGAAAAGGCCAGAGATTAGTTCGGCATCGGTACTGGCATCGCCTCTGGGTCCTCTTTCTACTCCTGCACCCCCTCTTTCTCCTCCTCTCCCCCGTCTTCCACCTCCCTCTCACCTCCCTTTCTCATATCATCCCGTCCTGCCGACGTCGTGGGAGTGTCTTGTGTGGGGGACGGGCGAGCTTAGAACGCGGCGCCGTTTGTTCCACGTGGTTGGCCCTGTTCCACGTGGTTGGCCCTGCTCCAAGGGCGGCGCAAGCTCGAAGAGGCTTTTCGCGCAACACGAGTTACGAAATTGGGTTGCCCAGGTCTCGGCGTGCTGTCTCTTCCCCCGTCCCATGATGTTCCCCTTGGCAGGTGAAGGGCTACAAGGCCCACCGAAATGCGGCGAGGGCGCTGGACAAGAAACGCACCCTGACGCGCACGATTGCGCTTGTCAGCTCGGGGGAGGCTCGGGTCTGGCGAAGCTCTCTGGAGGGCTGGACGAGGAGGAGGCGTAGGAGGAGGAGCAGGAGGAGGAGGAGGAGGAGGAGGAGGAGGAGGAGAAGGAAGAGAAGGAGGAGGAGGAGGAAGAGGATCAGGAGGAGGATCAGGAGGAGGATCAGGAGGAGGAACAGGAGGTGGAGGAGGAGGAGGAGGCGGCGGAGGCGGAGGCGGAGAAGGAGGAGGAGGAGGAGGATCAGGATGATAATCAGGAGGATCAGGAGGAGGATCGGGAGGCGGAGGAGTAGGAGGAGGAGGAGGCGGAGGCGGAGGCGGAGGCGGAGGCGGAGGAGGAGGAGGAGGAGGAGGAGGAAACAGTGAACATGTGGCACGAGAAGAAGGAAGGAAGAGGAGGAGGAGGAGGATGAGGAGGAGAAGGAGGTGGGAGGGGGGAAGAAGGGAGGGAGGGAGGGAGGGCGGGACGGCGGAGGAGGAGGAGGAGGAGGAGGAGCAGGAAGAAGAAGAAGAGGAGGAGGAGAGGAGAGGAGGAAGAGAGGGAGCGGAGGCGGCGGAGGAGGAGGAGGAGGAGGAGGAGGAGGAGGAGGGGGAGGAGGAGGAGAGGAGGAGGAGGAGGAGAAGAGGAGGAGGTGGAGGAGGAGGAGGAGAAGGAGGAGGAGGAGGACGAAGAGTAGGAGGAGGAGCCGGAGAAGGAGTGGTAGTGGAGGAGGCGGGGGAGGAGGAGGAGGAGGAGGAGGAGGCGGAGAAGGAGTGGTAGTGGAGGTGGTGGAGGAGGAGGAGGATGAGGAGGGGGAGGAGGACAGGGGAGGGGATGGAAGTAGGAAGAGGCGCAGCAGCGGCAGGGCAGGGAGCCAGGAGGAGCAGGGAGCAGGAGCGGGAGAGGCTTGCGCAAGAGCCGGAGGGAGCCGGAGCCAGAGCATGAGCGGACCCGTCTGGAGGGATGGGAGGAGGTGTCAGATTCGGGCTGCGGCCATGGTCTTATTCTTAGCGTGTATGTGATTTCGGGCTCTGCGAAACCGAAACCGTTGACATGCTCAGCAGCGCAGGGGCGTACACAATGGGCAGGGTCGGGTGAAACGGCCCTCCTAGATATACTAAGTACCAACCACGCAGGATGCACGCTAAGTGCGTAGCACTTAGCGTGCGTAGGCGTATTCCCAACTACACGCAAGGGGAGTCTCAAACATGTGCGCAATAGTTCGTGCAGTCGTGCGTGCGGGGTAAGCGCGTCGTACGATATCAGCATGTGGCTGCCACGCGCCATGCGCCACAGGATGATATGTTGCATTTGTCGTTTAATTAAGGTCCCTGGAAAGGGGTCCACACCTCCAGGGGTTCACACTGTGAAGAAGAAGACACGGCTGCGGAGTTCCGAGTCTTTTTTTCGTTGGAGTCTACCTTGTCATGGTTTCCCGGGAGCCGTTCAGCCAACGCATCAACCATATCTCTTCTCGTTGATCCCTCCTTCTCCTCGTTGATCCTCCTCGCTTCTCCTTATCCTTCGCTTACTTCTCCCATCCGTCCCTCACTTCCCCCCCCTTCCCTTCTGTCTCCCGCTCTCCTGGGGATAAAATGATCGACGCGCCCTCCTTTCACACCGAGGTGCAATGACAACCCAGACCAGTTACAGAAGAAGTCTGGAGAACTGATTCTTAATTGTGAAGCAGATTCTCTGGCTCGCGTAAAAAACACTTTCACACCAAAGTGCTGCACTGCCAAACGGACCTCCGCCTCAGTAAGTTTTGGTCCTGCTCATCCTGACCCTCGGAGGTCCCCAGAGTTACCTGGAAGTCCCCAAAGGCTCGACAAGGGGCAGACACGTCTGAAAGCCTCCCCCCAGTTTTTGGAGGCCCGGCAAGGGCCAGAAACGTCCGAGAGACTCCTTCCTTGACCGTCCAGGGTCCATTTTCGGTCGGTCCGATTCGATATCGATTCTGGTGTGCTAGACCCGAGTTGATTTTGATATTCCGGCGATCCCGTGCGTCCCGATGCTTGCAGGGCGCCGTTGTGCATCTTGACGCAGCCGCCCCGATTCCGCGGACGACTTGTGTGCACCAGACCGCGTGGACGTCTCCTGAGGCGTCGTCGATCCTCGACCCAGGAACAGCACGGTGCACAGTTGTTCGTCCCCCAGAGCCGAATAGAACTGGGCACCGTACCGCATTGGAGCGGAGCCTCAAGTGAGTTCAGACATGGTAAGGTACGTGTGCGGGGCCGGGACATCTACACCACTACCACCTCCCTCGCCCCATCCCTCTCCCAGGAAAGAGGAGGGGAAGAGGAGGGTAGCTGAGGGAGGAGGAACGGAGGCGGTGGTGGTGTATGTTCTCGGGACCCGCAGCATGGGCGCGGTCCTCGTACCAGTTCGATCCCGACTCCGTGCCGATGCAGCCCGATCCGACGCACACTCCGGCTCGATCTGGCCTCCCGAGTCGATGCCGACCGCTGGCTGCCTTCGATGAGTTGGGGATGATCTTTTGCCGCCTCCGCCACGAAGGCTTAGTCGCAGCTCCTGGGAGGTTAGTTCTTTGCATCAGCGCTGGTACAGTCAAAGCGCATAATTACGGTGGGGGCGTTCGTTAAGGAATGTGCCCAGGAGGCTTCAGACCCCGCAGGGGTTCCTTATCTGATGTGGGCGGCGATGATGTCCACGACAAAGCCTCAACAGGCGTTCCCCTGGCTTTCAGACCCTGGATTCTTTATCAAAGGGTTGAGTTCTGGATTGCAGAGGTTCGTCTCGCTTCATTCCCCTCAGCTTTCCCCCTTCGCCCCCGAAAATTAAACTGAAGGGAAACAAATCTCTGGTCGAATCGGCTTAATCCTGCCTAATCTGGCCTCACTTCCGCTAAATCAGGCTCAATCCCGCTAAATCCAGCTTAGCCCCTGGCCTCAATCTGACCTCATCCGCCCTGGTGGCCCCTCAGTCGGGCTTGCTCGCCCACTCTCGTTCCGACGAAGACCTCCAAGGAGTTGCCTCCGCCCCGCAGGCGGTCCCGCTGCTGGCCTACTTCACCTCGCGCCCAGAGCTCGGCGTGGTGCCCGCCGTGGTCGAGTCCGCGCCGCGGGCACCGGCCCTCAGTGTCGGCCCCACGGCCACCGCGGCGCTCGGCCGCCCGGCGACGACGGCGGCGAGGAGGATTTTCAGGCGCTGTGCAATGGGTGATAAAGGGGGGAGGAAGGCAGGCGCCCTGAAGGGGCCATGGGGCCCTAAAGCGCCCACAGAGGGCCCAAAAGGGACACGAAGGGTGCACGTTTCTCCGCCCCCCATCTCATCGCTCCCCCAGCAAGCAACGCCCGAGATTTACGTGACGGCGTCGCCGCCGATCGCCGCCGACGCCAAAGGTTTTTCAGCCTCGGGGTGCTCTTCAGCGGCTGCGCCTCGTCAAGATCGTCCCCGGGGGCACCCAGATCGCCCCGAACGGCCCGTGGAGGCCCGAGTCGTGTCGCGACAGGCATCAGGAAAGACGCTGGCGACGTCGGCGACACCTGCGGCGGCGACGACAGTGACCTCCTCGCCCCTCCCTCCTGGGATCGCTCAGCCTCCCCCAGGGCGACGGGTTCGAGGGGGTGGGTCGGTGGTGGAGGGTGGTGGATGGTCTTGTTGTTGTGCCTGTGGTTGCTGATTCCCCTCCCACCGCCTCGCTCGAGGAACAAGCGATGACATTCACATGAACTCTCGGAGGTTCGCGCTGATCTCTTGGATCGGCGCTGGACCCCCCGGCGCTGGAGGCGCCGCCAGGGGGCTCCAGCGCCGATCCAAGAAATCTGCGCGGACCTCCGAAAGTTGATAATTATGCAATTTGTGGTTCCTCGACTCCCTCCTCTCAGGGGCAACGATGGTGGGGTGGGGGGACATGCTCTGGGAGGGATGCATCGACCCCCACTCGCCTATTGATCGTCGATAGGGGCCCGATAGCCCACACCGCCCAGGAATGTGGGGTTTTGCCGTCGGCGGTCTACCGCCGATCTGTCGGCGATGCATCTCCGATTCCAGGTCGATGTTACCCCCCCTGTGCCAGTCCCCCCCCTCCCGATGTAGGGGCGGTCGCTGCATGATTAGAGCAGGGCGCCGGCACGCACGACACGACATTTGCATACTCTCGGGGCGCAGGGGGAGCAACGGACGATGCGTCCCAGGCTCGACTTCGGCTGCGACCTAGATTACGCCCATCTCACTCAAGCACGGACTTCAGACTGCGAGGCAGGGCGGGAGCCATCGCAGAGCCTCTAGAGCCCTGGCTCCTCCTCGCTCCTGCCTCGGCCACGCGCAGAGGGGGTAGGGCGAGGGGGGAGGGCTTCTTAGAAGCACCCCTGCCTCGGAGAAGGCGCGGGCCTTGTCTACAGATGTAAGGCCAGCGCCTACTGAGACGCAGCCGCCTTCTGAGGAGCGAGAAGCCTTCCCCCCGTCCCCTGCCCCCTTGATGCGCGCCGCCAGCCCTCCTCGCTCCTCCCGCTCGGCACCCGCCCCGGCCCAAGACCGAAGGCGAGGCATCCGCCCCGTCGGAGAGCTCGCTGCGAGTGGCGCTCACACCGCAGCGCGACAGGGCGCACCCCCCTCGGGGTCGGCGCGAGAGCGGAGCCGCCCACATGCCGTCGCCGAGGGCCGCGGGCAGCGCGGCGCCGCACATGGAGGCGGACGCCCTGCTCGCCGACGGCAGCGACTCTGGAGATCAGCATCGGGGAACACGAATTTCGAAACGAATCTGCGGCGAGCGACGGGGGGCAATGAGAAGCAGAAGGCCTCCTCGAAAGGAGGCGGGACTTCTCAGAAGCCCTCGCGTCTTCTGAGAGGTTTTCTGTGTCTTCGGGGAGGGCTGGGGGACTTCCGAGCCTTCTGAGAAGGCCCGCCCCCTTCTCAGAAGGCCCGCCCCTTCTCACTTCCCCCCCGGCTCGCCGCCGAAAATGGGGGGGGGGGGCCCCCTAGTCTGGTCATGGAAGGGCTGCCTTTTTGCCCAGACCTCCCGGGACCCTCCAAGACAGCTCAAATCAGGCCCCAAAGCAAAAATCCGCCCCCCCCCCTTTTGTTATGCAATTCGAAGTAACCTGTCCTCATCCCCACTGGGCCAGTGTCTCTGAGGGCAGCACATCCCGCCCCCACCGCCAGCCAGGAAGCCCACTGCCGGCCCAGTGATCCAAGGGGTCCTGGGTCTGCGGGTGGGGGAGGTTTTTTTTTTTTTTGTTTGCATTTTTCTGGGCCAATCAACCACCCCTCACCCCCAGCCAGGACCCCCCGGGTCACCAGGTCGGGAGTTGGGTTTCTGACCTGGGGTGGGGGTATGCTGTGCTGTCCTCAGTCTCCGTTCCACAGGCCCAACCCTCCGATGTGGGGATCAGCCCCGCAAAGCCCGAACGTGCAGGCATACATTTCGACGATGGGCATTCAACCCATACCCCCGCTGCTGGCATGAATCAGAGGGCGTGGCCCTGGAGGCGCCGCCGCTCTGGCCCCTCCTGGGGTCGAAGGCGCGAGCAGGGGCATGGCTGCAGTGCCGATCGCCTGCGTGGCCACCTCCCCCCAGAGGCGGGTGGAGCGTCCAGGGGGGGGACAGGCCGGGCCACGGGGGGGGACCGGGGGGGACGGGTGCAACGATGCTCAGGGGCCGCCCTCCGGACGGCCGTCGGCAGCCCCGTCGCGCGCCGCTTGGCGTGGGCCACGGGCGCGCTGGCGGCGGCGGTGGCCCTCGCGGCGGCGGTGTCCGCCGGGGCCTCCGGCGGCGCGACGGCGGGCGGCGCGCCTGGCGTGCGGCAGCGGCCCATCCGGCAGCTGCTGCACGAGCCGGCTGGCGCGCACTCCCAGGGGAAGCCCTCCTGGAGCAACGAGGAGCCTCCCTCGTCGTGAAAAGGGTTCGATGGTGCCAAAGAGCTCTCAAGCACTGATTGCGCAATTGGTCCGCCTGTCTCTGGGACGCGTCTTGGCGACTTCTGGACTCGAGCCTCGGTGGCTGCGGTTCGCAACACAGTCACGCAACCAGGCATTCATGAATACCTGCACGCATGCAGCAACTCATGCAAATCATGTGTAATCACGAGCTGCAGTGGCAACGATGCTCGGGGAAGCCCTCCTGAAGCAACGAGGATCCTCCCACCTCCTCTCGTCGTGAGAAGGGCTCGCGGCGGACGGCCTCTGGCCTTTTGCGGCGCCTGGTTGGACCTCGCCTGGCCCCAGGATCGCCGGCCCCGGAGAACGGGTCCAGACCTCCAGGGCTCCACGCTGTGAAGCAATCACGACCTCCTCGCAGCCCCAAGATGAGGGGGTCCAGACCTCCAGGGGTCTACGCTGTGACCGATGCCACTAGCCCACCCTCGTCGCTACGGCTGCATTCGCTTCGAAATCCTGACTAGAACGTATCCCAGGGGAGGTCCGTGGAGGCGTGGTCTCGGTATCTTTTTCGCCCTCTAGAGGACGACGTCGACGCTCCGGAGGACCCGTGCGAGCAGCGTCGGAAGCTTACCGACCTCGATGACCTGAAGACTCTGGACATCACGGACCCTTCCGACGCCTATGATCCGTGCAAGGTGTCGAAGGAGGCGGCGATCAAGGCCGAGAAGATGTTGAAGCAGGCGGCTCATTTCGAGCAGCTGGGGAAGTCCAAGGGCAGCATAGGCACGAAGTCCAAGGGCGCGCACACGTCCAGGACCGACTCCAAGAACAAGAGCGGCAAGGCCGCTGCCACCCCTTCCTCGAAGAACAGCACTGGGAGCCACATCAAGCAGAAGCGCGAGGACCTCTGCTCTGGGCCGTCGGAGGACTGCCGCAAGACGAAGTGCTGCTCCGTGCAGGGCATGCAGTGCTACACCAAGAGCAAAGACTGGGCCGAGTGCAGGGCCAGCTGCAGCCCTGGCATCGACCCCTCGGACGTGGACCCGTCTCCGTGGAGCTGCGAGGAGGTCGGCGCGCGCGCCAAGGGCGAGGCGCCGCAGTGCGCGCAGAACGGTGCCAATTGCACGGAGAGCAAGTGCTGCAGCGAGGCGGGCTCTGCCTGCTTCCAGAAGAACGACACGTTCGCGACCTGCAGACAGTTCTGCACGCCGGGCCCCGACTACTCGGACGAGGACTCGGAGCCGTGGAGGTGCTGGCAGCTGGGCCCCCCCAAGCGCGGCAAGGGCGATTGGGTCGACGAGCAGTGCTCCGGGGATGAAGACGACTGCTCGGACACGAAGTGCTGCAAAACCTCCGGCTCCCTGTGCTACGAGAAGGGGCCTGGCTGGGCGCAGTGCAAGGCTCGGCGGCGAGCGAGGGGGGGAAGTGAGAAGGGGAATGCCTTTTCAGAAGGCCCAGATGGCCCCAGGCCTTCTGAGAAGCTTTCCAAGCCTTCCCCGAAGTCACGAACAACTTGTCAAAAGGCCGGAGGGCTTCTGAGAAGCCCCGCCGCCTTCTGAGAAGGCCCGCTCCTTCTCACATTCCCCCGGGCTCGACGCCGAAAGGCGGAGTGCTCCACGGAGCCGGAGAACGAGTGGGACAAGCCGTGGACCTGCGCGGAGCTGGGCGCGAGGACGCCGTGGCCAGCGCCCGGCTGGAGCCCTGGCCCTGAGGGCGGCAAGGTCGCCTCGTGGGTCGAGGACAATATGGGCTTCCTAGATGGGGGTCCGAGTGCGATAGGTTCGTGTCGTGTCAACTGGCGGCGACCCCGCCGCCAGCGTTCCACGCTGGACGCCGCCAGCAACCCAGAGTCGGTCGATGTCGAACGATCTGACATTTAGGAAACGCCCGATCGTGCAAGGTTGAGCGACCCCCCCAGTGTGAGAGACCAGCGCCGTAACGCCGAGGTTGGCACGACACGAACCCGCCGTAGATGGGGTCTGAGGATCGCGCCACATCCCCCATGCATCGCCCATGCGGCCCGATGTGGAGCCCAGTTTTCTCCGCGATGGCGTCGCCGATACACCGCCGGCGTCCCCGAAGCATCGGCGATGCGGCGCGATCCTCCGACCCCATCTACTCGGAGCCCATCTAGGAAGCCTCTAGGACAAGTGCTCCAAGACTGGTGTCGAGGACTGCTCGAAGACGCAGTGCTGCCTGGCCGTCGGGGACCAGTGTTACGTGAAGGCGAAGGGATGGGCGGTCTGCAAGGAGTCGTGCACGCCCGGTCCGGACCCCACCGACAACAATGAAAACTGGTCCTGCGATACGCTGGGCTCGCGAAGCTACGGTCTCGCGACGAAGGGGTGGCCGTCGCTTTTCTGCTTTATCGTGATGCGCACCGAAGGCTACGAGCTGCCCCTGGTCCAGGCCCAGTGGGAGGCGCGCTCGGGAGTCTTCAACTGCGACGGTTTCGTCGTCTTTTCGGACGAGGTGGTCGACATCGCGGGTTCGAAGTCCCTGAAGACCCCGGACATCGCGGTTGGTGTTTCCAAAGACGGCACGGCCGGCAACACGGAGCTCTTCATGGCGATCTGCGAAGAAGAAAGAACAGCAAACACTCAAATTTTCAGAGGTCCGCGCAGACTCCTTGGGTCGGTGCTGGACCCCCCTCCCTGGCGCACGGAGCGCGCCAGGGGTGGCGCCTGGAGGCGACGCCAGGGGTCCCAGGCGCCGATCCGAAAAATCTGCGCGGACCTCCGAACGTCTATGTGCTTGTGCAGTTCTTGGTTCTTCCATGATCTGGGACGACCTTTTCGCGGACGGCAGGTCTTGGGGAAACCAACGCGTACCGACACCACTACTTCCCAGACTTCTTCCGATGTGCGTTTTGGCTGGAATTTCGAGGCGAACCCAGCCGTGGCGACAATGGTTCGCAAGAGGCCCAGGCAGGCGAAAAGAGGCAAAGGCAGTAGCTGCACATCTTCCTTTGACTTGGAGGAGGAGGAGGAGGAGGAGGAGGAGGAGGAGGAGAAGGAAAAGGACCAGTGTACACCGAAATCGTACCAACGGTGCTGCACGAAACCCTTCTTCCAAACTCCCTCCTCGTAGGTCATATATCTAGTGACCTTCGGCCCATCCGGCCACCCTGCTTGGGTTGTGGGTATGAGGTATGAAGCCTATTGGATGTTCGTTGGGATCTCGTGGGAGGCTTCTCGGGTGCCTTTTTGGAGGCAGTGTGGAGGCCTCTCGGGGGCCGTTTTGGGGCCCATTGGGAGCCTCTTGGGGGCCTTCTTGGGACCTCCTGGACGGGCCTACGAGGCTCAAGTTTTTCTTCACGAAAGTGGGCCAGTCGCTCACCCATTCTCGCCTCCTGCCAGAGCGCCATCGATGGATGACGCCATGATGAGGGCCAGCAGGAGATGCCCAGGCTGAGGATACTGGGCTGGGCCCCGCAGGCCGCGGCGGGCGACCGCCAGGAGGCGATCATCACGGAGCTGCGCAACTTCGACGCGATCTAGCTGGCGGGCACGCAGAGCTCCGACTTCCGCCAGAATTGCAGCGGCCGTGCGATCGTACGCTCCAGGGTGGCGGGGCGCCTCGTCCTGAGAACACCGTATGGCCCGTCCCGCCACGCAAACGCAAGCTGTGGATGCTCGATTGTGCTGGGGGGGAGGGCTTCGAGAGGACCACATCATGCAGTGTTGGCCGTCACCATCGGAAGCGAGAGGTCGCGCAGTACCGACCAGAGTTAAACATGGACGACAAGAGCTGTGCCTCATAGCAATGTGCATTCCACCGAGTAGTTTTGGGCAGCAGCCGCGGAGGAGCTATTTGGCCACATTGCGCATTTTGCGGGACTGGTTCCGTGCAGTCATTGGAGAACTGCCCGCGCGATGCACCTCTTTCTTGTATTGCGGCCTCAACGACGGATTCGGCCTCCAAAGCAGGTGCCGTCGATCTTCACAGTGCAGCAGTACGCATGGGCCTTATAGAACGTATGGCAGGCGGGGTTGGTAACTTACTTCGCAAGGTCATGGGGCAACGCATGTTGTTCCGATCGCTTGTGCCTTGGCGTATTTGAAGCGCCGCCCAGTGGACCCACCAACCGCAGCATTTCGATGGGATCGTGACTTGCTGCTGCATGATTTCATGAATGACCATCAAGAGGGGGGTGATCAAGAAAATGACATCCAAACTCTCTACGGTGGGTCCGCGTCACATGAAGGAATCGACCCCGCCAGTTGGTTTTTGAGATTGTGGAGGCAACTTTGGTTCAGGTGGGCGCAGAGTACTTTTCAACCCCGGACAGTGCTCCTCCTTGTGAGTCTTACAGCGAGTTTTGTTCCGAGCTTTGTTCCGAACGTCATGGGCTGTTTGTCGTTGAAGCGTATTACGCGCAGGTAAAGTGAAGGTTTCACCATCGGATGTGGACGAGACCGACTCAGAGCTCAAGGCGCTGAGCCAGAAATTGAAAGATCGCAGACGTTGTTACCGACAGC
This sequence comes from Prorocentrum cordatum, assembly GCA_963575745.1. Classification (NCBI taxonomy): domain Eukaryota; class Dinophyceae; order Prorocentrales; family Prorocentraceae; genus Prorocentrum; species Prorocentrum cordatum. The sequence continues at coordinate 313,760 of CAUYUJ010019071.1, forward strand.
GGCGCGATCGACTCGTGGCCGAAACAAGAGAGATGTGGCGACGGCGCAAAACAGCAGAGGCGATGAGGCTGTCTCGTCTCGCCTCCCGCTCGCGTACTGGGCCCAACAAAAAACGTGATTGTGCCCCTGTGCGCCCAGCACTTCTTCCTGCTGGTCAATGGGTGTCGGCGCGGCAACTATCGGGCCCTGAAAGGGGGCATGGTAGTTCGGAAGTGTGACGGGGGCACGCTTCGTGCTGATCGCGAAGGCCACTGCCCGTGGATACCGAGCGAGGAGGTTTTTGAATTGTCAAAGTCGGATTTTATTTCGATTCGTCGCAGCCTCGCGCACAGCAAACAGCGATAGGCCGTCCCCGTGAACGCGGCGCCGCTGGAGCCGTGGCACATGTTTGTCTTGCCTAAGCCGAGGCCGAACGCAGCTTTTTACGCAGGACGGACTGGGAAGCGATCCGGACCCACCCAGCACGCTGCATGCCAATTTCTACATATCGACCGATTGGCTTATCAGAAATTCGAATGCACGCACAGAGGCCCTTGAATCGGCACTGCAGTCAGGCACGGGAGTCGCGAAAGTCGCCCCGCCCCCCCAGGGCCCAAGGGGCGCCGCGCGGCTCGCGCATCGCCGGCCCCAGGGAAAAGGTTTTTCCCCAACGAAGTTTCCGAATTCACCGGCAGTGATGGCATATTGTTTTGTGGGGCGACGTCGATGGGGGGGCGGCGCTCTGCTCTCAGCCGATGAGTCGACGTCTTCGGGCAGGGCGCCTCGCGCGCTGTTCGCCGAAGGACCTCGGCAGCGCTTTCGGGGGCGCGCCGCGCGGCGCACCGCGGGCCGCGGAGGAGGCAACGACTACGCGCCGCGACCGAAGATGTCGAGCTGCGTCGCCAACGCTTCATAGGGGCGCTGACGTCATCCGACAGCGCCGACAGCCCTCTGTTCGTTCGCCCTTCGCAAGGAGATCGCGCGGGCGACCCATTCATTGTCGCCGCCTTCCTGGGTGGCGTTTAACGTCTTATCTTGGAGTGGGACAGGGCGATGCACGCATGTGATTTCAGGGCTAAGCTACGGCGGGGGATGACGCGGCTGGAGAGTCGACGCTGCGGGAGTACGCCGACGATTTGAAGAATATTGCGATCGCAGATATCGGGGATTATCTGTCCTCGTTTTCGAGCGACCTTCAGGTGTCGGACGGGGACCTCGACCCAGCCTTATCTCGTTTTGGTTCCGCCGAGGACCTCTCGAAACAAGGGTTCCTCGCTCGCTTCGGTCATCGGGGCCCCCGCAGTCGTCCAGATCCACGCTTGTGGACTGGCTGGGTGGAGGCGGCGAGGGGGGGGGCGCGCCACTTGGCGCCGTTCTTATCCATGTGGGATTCGGCTCGCTCAGGGGTTGTCCGCTGCTGCGTTGCCGCGCGTGGAGGGTTCCGCTCGCTTGGCGGTCTCTCGGGTCTCGCGACTTTAGCAGCGCGCTGGCGTCGCTGCTGGCCCATCGGTTTCATTCGGGGCTCGCCCCTGCCAGGCCTCGAGGGCCCCCCCCCCTGGCGCGCGCAGATCCATGATTCCCCGGGCTCTTGTCTTTCCCGCCAAGGGGGAGCGGCGACGGGCAGCGAGGCCGCGAGCTGCGAGGGGGGCCGCGCTCCAGATCATCGAACAAAGGGAGTTTGAAGTTCTGGCGCGCCCTCTCCGCTCCCCAGGAGCATCGTTTTTGCCGGTTCAAGATGGGCCAATCCAGGGGGCTGCAGCCTGACCGCCACTCGCGCGCGTTGTCGGCGTTGTTCGGCATCTTTCCTTCTGGCGCCTTTCGGCCTCATTTTGCCGGGGCCGACCAACGCGGCGCGCTTCGCCATATTATCGCCAGATGGCCAATGACCTCGACGAGGCGTCTGCCCTCCATCTTCTACGAACCCACCCGCTCCGCGGCTGCCAAGCGTAATCCGTTCGCAGACGCGGAGGCCATGGCATAATATTGCGCTTTGGATTTGAACGAGCTTCAGCGCGCGACGACCTGCGCGGACACCTGGTCTCCGCCCAACTTCCAGGGCATATTTCAGAGGCCCCCTCGCTGGCTTCAGCCGCCATTCGAGATGCCCGGAGGGGCGATGGGGGCCTCGAGCCTCGCCGCGCCCGCCTCGCGCAGCCCGTCGTCTCTCGGCCCCGGCGGCGCAGGCGCTGGCGGAGGCGCCCGGGCAAGGGCGCCCAAGGGCGGCGGCGGCGGCGAGGAGCAGGCAGACGCGATGGCCCAGCCGCGCAGGCTCGCGATGACCAGGAGCAACGTCACCGCCGACTTGGTGGGCATCTGGCGCGCGAAGTGCCAAGTGGGAGCAGGACAGGGGCTGCTTCGCCGCCGCCCTGAAGACCGGCACGCCCCGCGGCGACCGGAGCAATGATCTCGAGCTGTTGGCGGCGCGGGGAAAGCGGTGGACCGCGGGAAGCGGGGCCCTCCGTTCCCGGCGATCTTACTCGCGACGTTCGGCCGCGGGGCCACTCGCGCGGCGGTCAGGGGCAAGGGGCGCGAGAAGGAACAGGCGGCGGAGACTCGGAGACGCCGGAATTCTTCAGCGCCGAACTCTCGGCGACCACCACGCAGGACGTCGCCCCGGTCGCGGGCCGCTGCCGAGGCGAGCTGTGCGAGAACACCCAGGACCAGGAGCAGACGCGAACGCTGATGCGGCACATCCAGGTCGCGCAAGTACGACCCCACGTTGAGGAGCTCCTGGAGGCGATGGTCGAGGCTGAGGGGGGGGCCCGCCCCCGCGGCCCAGCGTTTCGGGGCCGCTCGAGCGCGCGATCGGCAGTTTCCTGGGGGGCCACGCGTATATGCAGCCCTGCAGCAGAGCCTTCGACAAGCGGTTCTGATAGCTCGAGGTATCCCCCCCCCCATCCTCGTGCTCCGACCCCCCCCCCCCCGCTGGCGATCCGCCTTTCGCCCCCCCCCCCCCCCCCCCCCTCCCCCCCCCCCCCCCCCCCCTTCCCCCCCCATGCCTCGGAAGTTCGTGAATCGGGGACTCCGTTTAGCATCCAGACCCCGCGACGATCGCGAGGGGTCGGGGGGGGGGGAGGGGTGTTCGAGATGCGAGGGGCGATATTCCAGTTCTCGTTCTCCCGCGCGCATGGGCTAGCCGCCCCAGCGGGGGGCCGCGCGCCTCGGGGGCGCGCTGGCAGTGGCCAGTGCAGTTGCGGGCCGTGAGCGGCTCGCATCTTTCAAGCAGCTTCGTCCGTCAGCACCATAAGGCGAGCCTTCTTTCGGTGCCTCCCCGGGCGGAGCAGCGCGCGTCGCAATGTGCCAGTAGCGATGCGACGCAGCAAATGCTCGCTTTGGTCTGGACCTTGCGAGCGGGAAGGGAAAAACACATCCTGGGCGATTATTTGGGCTTCGTTGGGGGGGGGGGCCTCGTGGAGCGGCAGGATCAGATGTTTGGTTCGCGCTCCCTGTTTTGGGCCCGTTTTGAAACCGTCTAAGGGCCCACTTGGGCCGCGTTGGGCGCCTGTTGGGTCGTTTTGGTGCGCTCTTGGGCCGTCTTGGGGCCTTTTTGGAGGCTTCTTTGGCTGTTCTGGGGCGGTCTCGGGGGCCTCCCGGGCCGTTTTGGAGCGTCGGAGACCAGAAAGGTGAGAAGGCCAAAAACTATCGAGAACCTGCAGAGATTGGTTTTGGCATCTTGGGGCTTTCTTGGGGGGGCTCTTCGATGCCTCGTTGGGCGTCTGGGGGCCATCGTGGACGTCTTGGGCCGATTTTGGGGTCTTCGAGCCCCTCTTGCACCGTCTCGGTGGTCTCCAGGGGCCCTCTTGGTCCGTGTCGGGGCCGTCTCGGGCCCCGAAGAGCCAGCGCGATAATTCTCTGTATATATATATATATGTATATATATATATATATATATAGAGAGAGAGAGAAACAAAACATATGTATGTGTGTACGTTTGTGAATCTATATATATATATATATATATATATGTATACCCCGCAGATGCGGATCAGAGTGAGGGGGAGATGGGGACATCGGCTGTTTGCGAGACTCTGGGGAAGCCCGCCGTAGGCGCCAAAATTTCACAAATCATGCAACGAGCCCGCCGCAGGCGCTTTTTTTGTTAAACCAATGTGGGTAGGTCGCTGTTGGGTCGCGGGTGGCTCGCAAATGGATGGCGGGTGGGTCGCTGTTGGGTCGCGGGAAGGTCGTGGGTGGATCGCGGGTGGGTCGCGGGTTGCGTCGCGGGCGGGTCGCAAGTGGGTCGCGGGTAGGTCGCGGGTGGGTCGCGGATGCGTCGCGGGGTGGGTCGCGGGTGGGTCGCGGGGTGGGTCGCGGGTGGGTTCCGGTTGGTCGCGGGTGGGGCGCGGGGTGCGTCGCGGGTGGGTCGCGGGTTGGGTTGCAGGTGGGTCGCGGGGTGGGTCGCGGGGTGGGTCCCGGGGTCGGTCGCGGGGTGGGTCGCGGGTGGGTCGCGGGTGGGACGACGACGGCAACAAACAATCAACCAAACAAACACACAGACGACAGCAACGCAACAAGCACAATCCCCACCGCGGATCACCACTTCAGCCACGCACCCATGGACAATAAATGACCGCTCGCCTTCACTCTGATATATATATATATATATATATATATATGTGTATGCGTATGTGTGTATATTCATATATGTATTTACATTTGTCTACATCTATATGTGTATATGTATGCGTTGCGGGAGGTGCACCACTCATAGACAACCGTTTGGGAATCTTCAATCGTGTCGAAAACATTCGTCTTCGGACTGCAACGCCGCGAATCAACGTGACTGTGGTGTCCTGACATTGTTAAAGAGCGTCATGATACCATTCCTGGGACTTGAACAGAGTTAATGGACGCGAGTGTTGCACCCTAGCAATCCGAATTCGTGCTAGAACGCGACCCTTGGGACTTCAACCTCACGGTTCTTTACAACTGTAGTATATCTTGCGGACGAATGCGCGTGGCGTTGTGGCAAGAACTAGATTTTGAAAAGGAGCCACCCTCCATCCGTGAAGGTGTTGCGAAATTGTAATGGGTAGGTGCACGGCGCTAAAATGAGAGCATCATTTTTACAACGATCCGCCATCCGTCATTGACATAAACATCGCAGCTGCTGCAAAGTGTGAAGACGAATATGCGTGGGGCGCTAAGGCGAAAACCACCTTTGAAACAAGGACCCGCTCGCAATCCTTGAACCATTTGCAAGCTTTAGGCTAATGTGCGCGGCGCTGAGCCGAGTGTCACATTTTGAAGACGGCCTGGCCTCCATCTTTGAAATTGTTGCAATGTTTGAGACGCATGCGGGCGGCGTCAATGCAAACACCACATTTTGAATACACCCGTCCTCGATCCTTGAGCCCGGAGCGAAGTCCAAGCTTCCGGGTCATGTATGGAGAGGAAGTATCAGGCGAAACGCCCGGTCCGCCCAACGGACACGCCTGGGGGTGCGACAGGGAAGAGTCATTCACAAGGAAGGGGATGGGGGAGGAGGGGGACAGGGGAGGAGGAGCAGGTGGAGGGTGAGGAGGGACAGCGCAGGGATGGCAGCGGTATCTGCACCTTTTCCTCCGAGGCTGTGGCTCCACGACTGGACGATCAAGGCCGACCCCGACGCCGTGCTGCTGCCCGATCGCCTGAGGACGACCAGCCTGCAACATAGCCCTTTCCCTACACTGCCCCGGAAAAGTAAGGCAACTCTAATCGTCGATCGCCGTTTTTGGCATCTGGGACCGTCCTCGGGCCCCGGGACCGTCAGAAACTGATCCGGGACGAAAAACGCCCCCAGGGAAGTCCCTCAGACGAGTCTTCGACACGACTTGCACACGTTGCTTTGCTTTTCCAGAGGGTGTGTAAGATGGACGTCGCCTTATTTCGGTGCCGATCTCAAGGATTCGCCCAGTCTTGCAGGGCACATCCCTACCATTGTCATCGGCTTTGGCCTGTCCATCTTAGGGATAGGGATGAGCTCTAGGGTGGTTAGAGGAACCACCTGGCGCCCCACACGGGCCGTGGCGAGCACGATGGGCAGCTATACGTGGTAAACTGCAACGCGTGGCCGAGCTCGTCCTCGTTCCCGATGCTGTACGGGGCCGTAGAGGTGCTCTCGACGAAGATCTCCAACGACATGTTTTTTTTTTTGTCAGTCTCTGAGTTTTCTAGTCTCGGCAGCGCTCCAGCCTTGGGATCCTTGCCAGCAGCGCCTCGTCGAGAGTGCTCCGGGCGTGCCCGAGTCCATCGCCCCGAGCGGCCGCCGGACTCTCGAGGTCCGATCCGAAAACCAGATTTCCGACGATGATTTTGTATACTCCAGATTTCGTAGTAAAAGGGAGGGGGTCTGGACCCTCCAAGACAAGCCATTTCAGACCTCCCCCGTGGGAGAACCCTCCAAAACCTCGTCCCCAGACCCCCCCAGGCCCTCCAAGACAGCCTGGAAGAGACCCCCTCCGAAGTGAGACCCCCCTCCCTTTTATTACGAAGTCTGGAGTACTCTGTGGGCCCCCTACCCCTGTTCCCAGACGTTCGACGAGACCCCCCTCCTTTTATTACAAAGTCTGGAGCATCTGTCCCGATGTTTTTGTTCTCCGGTCTCGGCCTCGGGGGCCCGCTCTCGGGCCCCCGGGGCCATCAGAAAGGGGGGCCGGGGCGAAACGCTGGCCCCCCTGGAGGGGGTTGGGCAGGAACTCCTCCTCCTCCTCCTCCTCCTCCTCCTCCTCCTCCTCCCCCTCCTCCTCCTCCTCCTCCCTCTCCTCCCTCCTCCTCCTCCTCCTCCTCCTCCTCCTCTTCCTCCTCCTCCTCCTCCTCCTCCTCCTCCTCGGAGCTGTTTGGTGTCGCGGATGTCTTTTGGGCTGTCGAGGTGTTCTCGACCAAGGCCATGAAGGCCTACGCGCGCCTCTCCGACAAGTGCAAGGACTCGACGAAAACAACCAACTGCATGTGAGCCAGCGTGGACCCCAAACAGTGTGCTCTAGCATACTATGTGGTGCAAACTATGCGGTGCAAGATCTGCGATGGTGGTGCAATCTACGTGCTGTAACCTATGTGCTGCAATATAGGTGGTGCAATCTATGTTGTGCCATATTTGAGGTGCAGCCTATGTGGCGCCAGATATGTGGAAGAAGCTCTGCAGTGCAATCTATGTGGCGCACTCTATGAGGTGCTATCGATGTGGTGCAATGTCTGTGGTGCAGTAACTAATGCTCACTTGTGAGTTGTCAGTTCCGCTGCTCGCGCAATCATCCCACCCACCCACCCGCAATTTGGTTTACAAAACGCGTGCGGCGGCGATTACGATGATTGCTTGGCGCTGGCTGGCGCATCGCTGCGGGCGCGCTAGCGCGCGCAGGCTCGCGCACAGAACGGCCAGCTAGTCTGGCGCGACTGACTCGGCCGCGGTGTCGCTGACCGCTGGCGACGTCCCAGCGCGTCTCGCAGGCCACGTTGACGCGCGGACACTTCAGTGCGAGACGGTGATTCGGGCGGGCGCGGTACCATGGCGACGTCGACAACGGCATTTACGATGATGATGTTGGAGATTCTGGTGGCGGGGTGACGACGGTGGCGGCGGCACGGGAAATAACGGTGCCGATGTTGACCATGCCGATGGCGATGATGGTGTCCATGTGGCGGGGTGACGGCTTTGAAAGCTTTCGACGCGCGCGCGCGGGAGCCCCGCTTGGTCGCATGTGATGATGTTGAAATCCATGGTTTTCGCAAGATTTCGCCAGAGCGTGCGCGCAGGCTTTCCTGCAAATGAACAGGTTGCAGACCACATGTTTTTGTTGCTTCATGTGTTCCCGGGAAGCTCGAGATTGAAATCCTTACGAGACCAAGAATTGCTGAAGGGCTCCTGCATGCAATGCGTGCGCGACCACTGGCGCGTGTGCATGTTGTTTCCTCTGCCTCGGATCATTGAGCACGGGTGGTTTTTGATGAACGAGTGTGCGCGCGTATGATTATATATATATATATATGACATGGACGAGGGGGGGCGATAAGAGGTTTGGCTGGGATGATGTGCGGAACTCGGAGTGCACCCCGGGCCCCAACAAGAAAAAGTGGAGCTCACAGAGGTGCCCGTAGTCGGTGGAGCACAGCACGGGGAGTGCTCACACAGCCTTAGATAGCGTCGGCGGAGCACTGCATAATCACGGAGTGCTCACCCGATCGTAGGGCTGCCCACGAAACACGGCACCCTCGAAGTTGTGAACGGGGTTGTGACGCCGCGGACCTGGAGCAAAACCCCGTACATACGTAGTCTGGCTCATCGTCATCACATCCCTGATTTGGACTTTGCCGTAGCCCATATCCTTCTTGTGCTTGGGCTTGGTCCTGATCTCCATCTGCTGATCAACCTGCTGCGTCTTGAGCTGCATGGTCGGTTTGATCCTCATCTCCATCTGCTGGTCGACCTCCTGCGTCCTAGTCTGCATGGACGTGACCTTCTGAACCACAACATACGCCAGCAGACAACAGAGAGTCAACATGATTCCAAAAGCCACACCGTGCAAGTAATACAACCAAGTCGCTGCATAGCCTTCACGACTGCACGACTGCATCATGGTCAGGGCCTTGCTGGACCGACTGCTGCTCCTCCTCTCGATCGGCCAGAGTTCAAAGCTGGCTCCTGGTACGGCCGTCGCTGCCATCGTCAGTGCCTGCACGAGCTTCTTCGACTTGCGGACTGGGGCTGAGAACTTTACGTCGCGCCCCGACATGAACGCCATCAGCATACCCGCGTGCATCACCTTGGTGCGGGCGTCCGCGACCATCGTATGAGTTGGAATCCACCGCAGGATCGAAGCTGTAGGGGCGAAGGTCTCCCTCAGCATACTGACCACAATCCTCAGGCGTTTGTCCTGCACGAGTCCGGTGTCTTTCTCCACCGTCCCCTCTAGATTCTTACTGTCCGTGAAGGTTGTCATCTTAATATTACCCGCCTGCCGCTCCATGTCCTTCAACTTTGGTGGGCTTCCAAACTCCGCCGCCATCGTCAGGTACGTCAGCACCTGGCGATACCACTCTGCGTGCTCGGAGGCCTCGCTGATAGCATAAACCTCTGCGCTGATGGTGCTTCGCACCACCCACCGGACACGTCCTGAACACCAGGTAAGCGGAATCAACTCACTGAATCTCCCTTGGGAGACCTCTTCGGGTTTGTGGGTCAAACCCCCGACGAGCCCGCACTGCGATCGCCCGCCCTCGGCATTGGCGAAGGCGGAGTCCCCGTAGAACACCAGCTGCGCCAATAGAACACGAACTCGACCGCGGACGAGCCGAACTCCCAGCGTCGGTCTCTGCTTGAGCTCGGTGACCAAGTGGTTGAGGTTGAGGAGGTCCTGGACCTTGAGCTTGCTGATACGCCTGGCCGCCAAGTTCTACTTGCAAGCCGCATCTGGACGAGAGCTCGTAGCAACCCACTGCACCTGGCCGTTGGTCGTCCTGAAGCTACTGACCTCAGGTGTCGCCTCGGACTCGGGAATCTTCATGCGATTCGCGTCGATGGGGATATATTCGATCGCCTTGCTCGCCTTCTCCTGGGTGTTGATGAACCCCGGCGTCATCTGTACCCTCGTGCCCAGGTAGTCGATGTCACCGACCTTCTTGGCAAGGTGCAGACGCTTCTGGAACTCCGGCATGATCTTGTGGACGTAGGTGCTGGTCTGCTTCCAGGCGAAACACATGTCGACCACATGGAAGTGGATGACCAGTAAGATCTCACACTAGTGAGCCAAGTAGTACCAGCCTCGCTCCAGCTTGCTTTCATGGATCTGGTATTCACTGAGAACTGACTTCTAATACAAATACCAGCCTCTGCCAGCATCCTTCGTGCCGTGGATGCTGCCCGTCGCGAAGATGATCTATCATGGAACGGTGCCTGGAGGAGGGTTCTCCAGGGGCATCTTGATCATCAGAACTCGGTCGATGCCCTCTGCCTGCAAGTAGGCGCTCTTGGCATCGAAGAAGGCGCCATCACAGCCATGTTGAGCTGCAAACCCCGCCGAAAGCCAAAATGCGTCTCGGCTCCCGGTCGGAGCGTCGGCACGAATGCCCAAGCCATTCTTTCGACGCCCTTGCGCCGCCAGCCTCGCCTTCAGGGTATCCGCATCCTTTTCAGTCAAAACTCATATGGTGCCAGCAACCTTGAGCTGTGGCCGCTTGCGCTTGAGCTGGGCGAGCTCCTCCGCGGAACAGTGCCGTGCTGCGTGGAACGCCAGCCACTTGTCCCACTCTGAAGCCATAGCCTTCCGCATCCTGACCTGGTTGCCGCCCGTCAGGTTCCTGGAGATCAGCTCCTTGCTCCTCGACTTGCCCACGAGGTCCACGCGCCTGAACCTGGTCGGGCAAAGGGTCGAGTAGTCAAAGTCGACCGACTCCTTCAGGGAAAGCTCCATGATCAGGCGCTCGTCAACCCTGGGCTTGTTGGTGATCTGTCGGTCTTGAGGCAATCGTCGGATGCCGTGCGGCACGTCGTCGAGGGGGTCGTAGGTCGTGGCGCTCATCTCTGCCTGCGGTGCGGGCGCCTGATGCTGTTGCGGGCATGGCGTCTCCCGCTCCTCGTCTGCGTCGAGGCCCTCGTCGAGGTCGGGAACGCCCTGATGAATCGTGGGGTCTCAGGTTCCTGCTAGTACAGATCCGGTCGGAGGCGTCCGGGACCGAACTGGAATGCGCCTGCTGGAACTGCTCTCGGTCGAACACCGGCTGCTCGAAGGGCGTCTCGGGCTCCGCCAAGACTGGGTCGGGCTCTTGCTGCTGCGGCTGTGCTGGCTGCGTCTCCGCTGGAATCTCAAACTCGGGCTCGGAAGCAAAGCGCGGTCGCTTCGCCTCTGGATCGGCCGACTCATCAGGGCCCGAAGCGTTAAAATCGGGTTGGGGCCCTGGGGTCTCCTCCTCGGCCGAGCCATCGGGGCGATCGCCAAACCGTCCACTGCGCTTCCCAGTTGGATGTTGTTTTGTAGTGGGGCGAGTGTTGGCGGGGCCGGGGATCTGCTCGTCGTCGACGGTCATGTCGTAGTAATCCGAGTCGGTCCTGGGGGGGTCCTCCATGTAGGGCGCGCCTTCTTCGAACTCGGGCTCGTCGCTGTGGTCCAGAGCGTCGAAGATCTCATTCCAGGGCACACACTCTTCTGGAAGCGCAGGCCGCAGATGCTTCGGAGAGCACTTGAGGGTGGCGTTCCGATGCGAAACCCACGCGTTGCCTCCCTCGTAGTCGACGACAACTCCAGGGCCATGCCATTTGAAGTTCCACATCTCCTCGGCCTTGCCCAGGCCACGCCAGTAGAAGACCTGGTCGTCAACGCTGAAGTTCAGGCTCGATGGCCGAGCAGCCTGCCCGCGACTCTTGGCCAGGAAGGCTGCTGAGAGACGACGGTCGTGCTCGACTGCCTGGGTTGCACGCTGAGCGGCAGCAAGCATGCCCACGCGCTGCTGGAACGTCTGGTCGTCCCGGGCGCGCTGGTGGAGCGAGAGCCTTGCGTGGTTAGAGAGTATGCTGTAGGGCAGGCGGTAGCCGCGTCCGAGCACCCACTGCGCCGGGCTGTGCCCAGACGGCCCCGCCTTGCTGTTCTTCGCCCAATTAACCCCGGTGCAGACTTCGCGATGCACTTCCATTCGGCGCCGTGCCGCTCGCAGATGCTGTTCTACGTGGGGCTCATGGCGGCGGTGGCAATGAGCTCGGTGCCCATGCCTTCGAGCTCGCTGGGGAACTCCATCTCGAACTCACTTCCAAGGTCTGCGATGCTCGCCTGGGGCGGACCAGCCCAGCCCATCCATCTCGTAAGCAACGTCGTCCACGACGTGGTAGGCTTCTTGTCGGCCTGCGGGGCCACCAGTTGGATAGTGGTGGCCATGTCGATGTTGTTCTGCAGCTGAGCCTGGTTGCCCTTGACATCGGCGAGAGTCATCAGGTCGGTAGCCACTCCATCGCCAAACTCGCGGAACTTGGACTTCGGGTCCGCAGGCGTGGAGATGTCTGGAGACTTCCGCCGCAGTCGGGGCAGCGGTGAGCTTCCGCTGCCGCAATCGCCTCAGCCGAGCTACCCTGTAAGCGAACGGCCCTCTCGAGGCTAGCGTTGGTCGGATGGCCGGTACTGGTGTGCAGCAGCTTGACCACGCGGTCGAGCTGCACCCGCTCTGCCCGGCCCATAGCGTCGAGGACCGCCTTGGCGCGGGCAGTGACTTCCCTGTCGCGGGCCACCGGCGGACCTCGTAGCCGCGGCGAACTGCTCGCAGTGCCAAGGCGATGTCTTTTACGAGCGAGACGGTGTAGCGGCCGGTCTGGCTGCTTTCTTCCAAACACCTTCGCATGGGCATGCGTCCCGTCGCACTTCTTGTAGAGCTTATCGACGATGGGCTGGTGGTTAGTCAGGGCCTTGAATATTTTCCGAATCGGCTCCCCCGCGTTGGTCTTGATGTCGCACCGACAACCGTCAAACGCAGTTCGTAGTCCAAGAATGCCTTGAGTCTAAAAGAGCCCCTTCGGCTTAACTATACCTGTCATTCCATATGTCGCTCACGAAGGGTAGCTCGAAGCCCGTCGGAAGTGCGTGAGGTCGTAGCTCCCTCAGATTCCAAAGTATGTTGCGCAACACATTATTACTCTCCTGCTGGGCCACTCTCAAAACGAACTCGTTGGGCCGGCGTTCTGTAGTTCCAGAGCCGCTGGCACGTTCACCAATGTTCACCAGGGAGTGCATGGGGTACTGATCCAAACCACTGGTATATTGCCAAGCTTCTTCTCCTTCATGATCTCCACGAGTATGCCCTCCACGGTCCTTCTTCCGCATGCCGCGCTCAGGTAGGTGAACTCAAAAGGCTCGACCATGTCTCCCAATGGCGTTGAACTCTCTTCCTAGCAGGCTATTGGGCTCACGCGCCAGCTCGAACAGGCTGTAACTCCTTGGGCGTCCACGTCGAATAGCTGCAACTGCCTGCCCATGTGCTTGATCTGCTTGCTCGAGCTGGATCAGCTTCTTCACTTTGTTCGTGCTCACGTTGTGGTCGTGCAGCGTCTTAGCTGTGGTAATCCCGGCAAGGTTCTGCTTCTGCTGGCCTCGCTTCATGAACCGCCAGCTGGCGTTCTGAACGAGGTTCGCGTAGTCTCCCTCGGCGAAGCCAACCATGTCCACATCGCACTTGCAGCCAGGACAGAGGCCTTGCCGCTCACAGCTCGCGCGCGCGCCAGTGTCACATGAGCAAGTGAAGGTAGCTGGACTAGCACAGATACAGCAATCATGGCCTCCAAGAGGCCTGTCAAGAAATGTCACCTGCTCGATGGTCTGGGTCTCGCTGACACTGGCGACCTCCTTGACTGCCTTCGCGGCCGGGCCGAGTCCCTGACCGCAGGTTGAGGTGGCCGCCTGAGCTCCGCGCGCGAGTGCTGTGATCCTCGACGCCGTCTTGCCACCCACGGCCCGTGGTCCTCGGTCGAAGCCTCCGAGGTAACTCGTCGGTAACGCCCTTGTCCCTGGAGTGGCTGCGCAGCGCGTGGTAGGCGTCGGGGTTCAAGTCCAGCATGCAATGTCCAGTAGAACGATCCTGGAACAACTCGGCCTTATGAGGGCCCACTGTGGTCCGTCTCGGCGGTGATGTCTTGATCTCGGCATGCACGGACTCCAGGAGGGCACGCCCCAAGAGAGTTTGAGCCCCAGAATGTCCAGCAGGTGCGCCTCGATGAAGCGCGGTACCTTTGCTGCCGCCACCGGGGACCTCACCAGAGCATCATAATCCTTCGCGCCGCCCTATCCGAACTTGAAGGTCTCGTTCACGGGCTCGAAGGTCACGAGCTTGTCAAGGCCTAGCGACTTCAAGTGTCCGTAGTAGTCGCACCACCACGGCGTGCCCATCACGCTCCTGGCGCATGCCGAATCGACCGCTCCCTTCTTGTTCATCGGGGGCGGGCCAGTGACCACCGTGTTCTGAAACGCGGCAAGTGGGGGCGCCACCTCGACCGCTAGGATCTCAATCTCTTCGTCGTCGTGATCCGCTCCAACCGTCACCTGCTGAACTTCTCGTGCTCCAGGACACTCTGGGTCGCCGTCCCAATGGCCCCAACCGTCGCGCACACACACGCGGCGCTGAGAGTTCTTCCTGGCGTTTGTCAAGAGTGTCTTTGATCGGCTGGAACTTGCTCCACGTCCTGGCTTCCTGCCAGCGACGGATCGGCCTCGGCCGCGCCCCAGTCTCGGCGGCGGGGCAACCGCGGCGCCGCCAGAGCCAGAGGAGCCGCCCTTCTTTGGGCGATTGCGAGCCTGCCGTACTGTAATTAGCTAGCGCCTTGGGCAACTCCGAGAGCTGGACCGCCGCCATTTTGACCGCCTTGGCCTGGTCGTGGTCGAGCTCCTCCTCGTTGATGTCGCCGAGGTCGGTGGCCGGGGCCTCCGCCTCGCGCTACGCCTGCTTCTCGATCCCGTCATCGTCGGCCTCGTCATCCTCGAGGCCGTCGTCATCTTCGTACTCGGTCACATTGACTGCCTTGGGTGGTGGCCGTCCTTTGCCACCCTGCTGCTGATATTTCTTCTGCTCGAAGGGTCGTCTCTGCTGTGGGTGTCCACGTTCGTTGATGTGAATATCTTGAAAGGCCCGCCTCGCTGTAGTCTGCACTTCTCGCAACTGAAAGGTCTCGCTCGGCAATGCTGCAATGGGCCGCTCTCGCTGCCCCTCGTAATGTTTAGCCGCCGCATGAGAAAACGGCCCACAACTTCAGAGTCATCCGTGAGCTCGACACCATCCTCGGAAATCTTCGTCACTCCCGGGTCGGAGATTGCGATGTAATCCGAAGTCTTGGTGCCGCCCTACGCGCGTACTTTTGCGTCCCGAAGAAATCTGTCATGGCCTCTCCCTCCCTGCGCACCTTCGGCGGGCGCAGGGGCTCGAGCGCCCCCATCAGCTCACGGATGCTTCGCTCTAGGTCTGGGGGAATGCCTTCCACAGTGATCATCTCGCCTTTCTGCTTCCCCTTGCCTTCAGGTGGGTCGGCTCGCACATCTTATTGGCCTCGATGCGGCCGCAGGTTTTCGTTCTCGAGCGCCAGGGCCTTTCTGCGTGCTGCTCCCTTGAGCTTCCCGACCATTCTCGCCGCGATGCTGCGCTGCGCGCCCAGATTCAACCTTGGCGTCCATATGCGAACCTCCTCTTTGTAGGTCATCCATGACGAAGGTTTGCCGCCCCAGCCTGGAATGTCGCTGGGAGTCTATCTCTGCCAGGCTGGCGTCGCTGAGGAACAAAACGCAGGCGAGGAAGAGGACGAACAGGTAGTAGAGGAACAGGGCCAGGGTGATGGGAGGGCCCTGCGCTGAAGGAGGCCGCGCTGCGTCCAGGGCCAGAAGGCCGCCGGCGCCGCCAGCGCAGCCGCGGAATGAACCGCTCCGCTGCCACTGTCGTAGGGATATCGCTGATACTTGGATATGGATGTAATATTTTTGCTGCTTGCGTCGCTAAAACTGGTCAAAGCGCCTAAGCCCAAACGATAGCAGAAGCGTGCTTGCTACAAAACATGCTGCGTACACAATTGATCACCCACACAAGCTAGGTTGTGCAATCTATGCGTTGCAATTCGCACTGCCGAAGTTGAAATTGTCAACTCCACTGCTCGCGCAATCATCCCACCCACCCACCCGCAACTTGGTCTGCAAAACGCGCGCGGTGGCGATTGCGATGACTGCTTGGCGCTGCCTGGCGCATCGCTGCGGGCGCGCTAGCACGTGCAGGCTCGCGCGCAAAACGGCCAGCTAGTCTGGCGCGACCGACTCGGCCGCGTTGGCGCTGACCGCTGGAGAAGTCCCAGTGCGTCCTGCAGGCCGCGCTTGCGCGCGGGCACTGAAGTGCGAATCGGTGGCTCGGGAGGGCGCGGTATCATGACGACGTCGACAAAGGAAATATTAACGATTATGTTTTTGGCGATATCGGCGACGACGATGACAATGGCGACGGCAATGCCTATGACGGTGCCGATGTCGATCACGCCGGTGACGATGACGGTGCCCATGTGTCAGTGATGAAGGTTTTCGAAAGATTTCGACATGCGCGCGCGGCCGACACGCGCGATTGGCCCGCGTGGTGTCGTTTGACAAGGATCGTGCCACCCCCCTTCCGCGCACGCACGAACGTGCGTTTTCATGATGTCGATACGCAGGCGCGCGAGGGACGCTTGGTCGCATTTGATGAACATGTTGAAAGAACGTTGTTTCCATACAAATCATGTTGGACATCATGCTGGAAACAATGTTTTGCATATGGCAATGCACATGCGATTGTGGCAATCGATCTTGAAATCCATGCGGCGACCGATATGTTTGAAGGATTCCACGATGCGCGCGCGACGACGCGCGCGTGTGGACTCAAACCAATGTTTTGCAACCGATTTGTTTTTTGGGGTTTTCCAAAATTGAGGCTGTTTAATAAACGAGTGCGCGCGCAAAATATCATTCGTCAGGGATGAGGGGGCGGGTCGTGCCCGTTCTGGTTGGGATGCTTTGAATTTATGTGGAAACATATGGATGGGGCAGAGTCGTATGTAAATTGCACACCCCCTTGGGGTACGGAGTGTACGGATATTCCCGGGGTGTTGGTGGTACATGTTTTCACGCGAAAGGAGAATCTACGTGGTGCAACCCACGACGTTCGCGTAATTAATAGTTACAGCTTGCAACCGACATGCGGCGGCGAGGGGCGGCGGCGACGGGCGGCGACGGGCGGCCACAAGCCGGCCGGAGTGGCACCAAGGCCGGGCCAGGCGGCGGCGATGGGCGGCGACGGGGCGGCGACGAGCGGCGACGGGCGGCGACGAACAGCGACGGGGCGGCGACGGAACGGCTACAAGTCGGCCGGGGCGGCACCCAGTCCAGTTCCTTGCAAAAGGGGGAGAAAAACCCCCGGTGCAATCACTGTGTGCGGAATAAGAAGATAAGTGTGAGGGGTCCGCGCGGATCTCTTGGATCGGTGCCGGGGCCCCCTTGTCGCCACTCCAGGCGCCGCCCAGGGGGGGCGGTCCAGCGCCAATCCACGGAATCCGCGTGGACCTCCGAGAGTTTAGGTTTTATGCTCATGTTTCGCCCTCTGAAGGAGGAACTACCGTGGTCGGACTGGGGCGAGGACTTCTTCCTCACTCGCTGCATGGATCAGATCGGGGTGGGCAGGCTCCTCGACTTCAACCTCGTGGGCGACAACCTGTGCGTGGGCCCGGGCCAGGGCGGGGCTGGCGACTGCGACAGTGCCGAGAGGGCCGCCTTCCACCCCTTCAAGAATTTCGACGATTGGATGAACTGTTTCAACAAAGCCATCGGGCGAATTTAAACAGGTGGTCTCCGCCTTCTCAGCGGGCAATGTGACAGCGACCTCTGGTTAGCGAACTGCGCTTGCTCGGCAAGCACGGGCAACGCCCGTCGCACTAATTCGCGCGGGATTGCTACTCGGCGCTCGCATGTACCACTTATCACTCTGGTCGGGCAATGACCTGCCGTAGCGATGCATGTGCTTTGACACACCCGAATTTGCATCCGACCCTCTTCCTCGTTCATTTCGGGGGAGAAGCAGGGGCATAACCATAAACTGCCAGAGCTCCGCGCGGATTTCTTGGATCGGCGCTGGCCCCCCGCATCCTGGCGCGCAGAGCGCGTCAAGGGCAGCGCTGGAGGCTCCGCCAGGGGGCCCCAGCGCAGATCCAAGAACTCCGCACACGCCTCCGACAAATGATGTTTATGCCGCCTCTTGTTCCTCGATATCTAACTCGCCCGCTCCCTCTTTCCCCTCCGTCATTTTTCCCCTCCCCGCCTGCACGTGGCCCTCCCCCGGCCGACCGGGTCGTTTTTACAACGTGCTTGTGGCACTTTTGCGGCAGGCTCTCGCCCCCGCCCCGCCATCCACCCCAACTATCTAGCGGCGTTCTGCCCATCCCGCCACCGCGCTTGGGTGGTACATAGGTCAGAGCCTCTAGGATGCCTCTGGGGCCCTATTGTGGGCGCGCAGATTCGTTAGCTCGCGGGCACAATTCGTAATGGGGGCAGCGGTAAGTAGCGCGCGTGCGCGCCTCCGCTGCACATGCGGGGGTTGCAGGTGCGTGCGCGCCCCGACGGGACGAGTGCGCGCCGCGGCAACGCGCAGGCGAACACAGATTATGCAGGAACGTGCGGGCCCGGTGCCTTTTGCATTCTCGGTCTGGTTCGGGTTAGCCCCTGTGTCTTTCGTGCGCTTGGTTCGTGGTGTCGTGTCGCGTGGCCCCGGCTTGTCGTCCGCGTTTTTGCCTCCTGGCTTCGAGGTCGTCGCCTCCGTCGTTCGGTTCGCGTGTCGCGCCCGCGGCGGTCGGTCTCGCGCGTCTGCCCCGCCTTTCGGCGCTGGCTGTTAGCCAGTTTTCGTTATGGGCGTGCCTGCAGTCTGTTGCGGGCCGCCGCCACCTCGCGCGCGCGCGCGCGCTGGCCTTCGCCCCGCGCGCGTTCGCGGTCAGGTTCCCTTTTCCTTACCCCCCATTTCCGCAGGTGCCATGCCGATTTCCTTGTCTGTGACCTCATCTGCTCGCTGGTTGCGCTGCGCTCGCATGCCCTGGCCGGCACCGGACACGCTTATTATTGGCCGCGGACGTTGTCCAAGTGTTATCCGGTCATGCGCTGGCGCCGCAAGCTTACCATTGGCTGCTGCGGTCACGGATTCCTATGCCCTCGCTGTCGCCACGCGGGCCTATCAGTGGCCGATGCGGGCAGACGGGCCATATCGACTGACGGGCCATATCGTGCCCCTTCAAGGTCAACCCGTCTCAAGCATGCCATTGGCTCTGGTGGCATGGACTCTTTCGCCCTTGCCGCCGCCGGCTTGTTTTGACATCGGCAGGCAGGCCTACCATTGGCCACCAGGCCATCATCGCGCATGCCCGCTGTTGGCCATGGGCCACTGCGGGAAGACGGGCCATCGAGCGCCCCATCGCGGCAATGTTTCCCGAGACTATTGCAGGTTTCTGTGGACATGGGCTCGCTCGCCCTCGCTGCCGTCGCGGTGACCGACTAATAGCTTTCGCGGGCAGGTGGGCAATCTTGTGTCCCGGCAGGGTGGCCTCGCCCCACGCCGACCATCTGGTGCCCCGTCGGGGTCGAGTTATTACGGGATGCATTTGGGCCTCTGTGGCCACGTGTTCGGTCGTCCTCGTTGTGGGCGCGCAGGCCTTGTTGCGCGGCATTGCGCAGGCCCCGCCGCCGTCGTTCCCGCGGCGCCGCGGCGAAGCGCGCGCCGGCGAGGGTCGCGTTCAGCGCGCTTGACGCGCGGCGATTTGCGAGCGTTGCAACGATGGCCGCTTTGCGCGATTTTCTCGGCCGCTCCGGCGTAGCTTGCGCGAAGGACGGACCGCTTGCGGCGGCGCGCCCCAATCGGATCGGCGCCGTAGCGCGGTTGTGCGAATGGCAAGCGAACGGGGCGGTTGAGGTCGCGGGCGGGCCCGGTGGACTTGGCGCCGAGGCGCAGAGACTGAAGCCCAGTGTCAGCGCGTCCACGGAGGCCGGGCGTCGCGCCATGCGCGCGCCCGCGGTCCAGCGCGCAGCGCCAGGCCAGCTTGCGCGTCGATCTAGCCGAAGATCTCGCGAGGCGCCCGGCGCGCGCTGGATTGCCGCAGACTTACTGGCCCGCCCGGGCGCGCCTGCCAGATCGGCGCCCCGCGCGCGTGGGCCCCGCTCTGGGCCAGCAGCAAAATGACCGAGTGGTTCACTTCGAAAGCGCGGAAGTTGGAGAAACCCGCGGCGGCGCGGCCGCTTGTCTTCATCGACGCGAAGAACTGGCTTCTGGCCCGGGCGGCACTGGGCCGCGCGCATGACGCAGGCGCCCGGCCAGACGCCTCGAAGGGGGTCAGGGGTCTCGCCCGCGCCCTCGGGGCCGCCCCGGCGCGCGGCCCGAAGGAGGGCATGTTTACCACGAGCTGGGCGATTGCTTGGCAAGATGCGCTGCGCCGCGCCGCTGCCAACCACCGTCGCAGCGTTGCGAGATCGAAGGCGCAGGGCGGCGGCCGCGGCGCTCGGCCAGCTCCCGCCGCGCGCAAGCCTGCATCATCAGCAGGTCGCCCTGGCGGTGGCCAGCCAGGCCCAGGCTCGCGGCCAGCGCGCGAGCGCGCGCGCGTCGCAGCCAGGGCGCCCGCGCGTGCCTTGAGATCTTGCCGCTGCAGTTCTATGGAGCCGACGCTTTGAGCTAATTTTATCATCCATGATTAGTTTGCTCGTCCGCAGATCGCAATGTCTCAACTTCCTTATCAATGCTTCAATGTCTGTCGCAATGTTTCGATTTTCTTCGCGACGTCTCAATCAGGCCGCCAGCGGCCAGCGAATTCTGAAGAAAACCATAAGTCCTCAAATTTTCATAACGCGCTACCAAGCGGGCCTCTCGCGCGCGCGTGTCGCAGTCGTTCGAGCGCCCTGGAGCGCGTGCTGTCGCAAGAATCTTGCGCGAACCAAGCGACAAGCGCGCGTCGTCGCGCGCGCGTGCCGAAACCCTTCACAATAGCCTGAGGTTCTGGAAGGGTTTCCAGATCCAGTGCCCTGCAAACGTATATACACGCATTGTTTTGCTAAATTTGCTTGTTTCCAAGAATTCCCGTGCTCGCGGTCGCGCGAACTCTGCGGGAACCCATCCGCTCTCCAACGTGATCCTCAAATTCTGCCAAACGGGCCTCTCGCGCCGCATGTCGAGCTCATTCGAGCGCCCTCGCGCGCGTGCTGGGAGGGGCGCGGCCCGCGTCAACAAAAATACCACGCGGGCCACTCGCGCGCGTCAGCTGAGCGCGCATGTCGATCTCCTTCCAAAACCTTCATCGCGGGCGCGAGGACATCGTCCTCGTTATCGGCGGCGTGAGCAATATCGGCGCCGTCGTTGGCCTTCCCGTCGTCATCGCCACCATTGTCACCATCGTCGCTACCATCATAATCGCGTCTACCGTCGTCGGTGTCGCCATTATACCGCGCCCGCCCAAGTCACCGACTCGCACTGAAGTGCCCGCTGGTTTGCGCCCGGCGGCCAGCGCCACCGCGGCCGCGTCGGCCGCGCCAAACAAGCTGGCCGCTGCTCGCGCGAGCATGCGCGGGCCAGCGCGGCCGCAGAGGTGCGCTGGCCAACGCCAAGCACTCGTTGCATCTGCCGCCGCATGGGTTTTGCGAATCAAGTTGCGGGCGGGTGGGCGGGATGTTTGCAGGGGCGTAGAAATTGCCAACTCATACGCAAGAATCAACTGCGCCACATAGGTTCTCCATTCTATGAGGGCATTCGGATCTGCCCCCCCAGGACTTATCGGGCCCCCTTTGGATGGGCAGTGTACATTTGATTCTGCCCCATCGTCCATCCTAAATGTGACTTCGTATCATCCCAGCTAAACAGGTACCCCCTCGTCTTCCGGAAAAAGTTCGCGCGCGCGCATTCGTCTATCAAGAATCACCAGATTTCGAGAATCCCTTGCGCAACGTGGAGGAGGTGCGCGCGCGCATCGTCGCGCGCGTGCGCCGAAATCATTTCGAAACCTTCGCCGTCGCAAGGATTTCAAGGTCGGGCGTCGCGAAAACGCATGCACAATCACGCGGTTTCGCAATTCAGATTTAGACAGCAAGCTTAAGCTTGCGCTCTTGCTCTTGCAGATCATTAAGAGAATCGTCGGCTTGCAAACTTGTCATAACATGCTGCCAACAGCTCGCGCGCGAATGTCCACATCGTTCGAACGCAATGGCGCGCGTGCTGTCGCAATAATCCTTGGCAAACAATTCGACGAAGTGTACGCGCGCGCGTCGTCGCGCACGCGTGCCGCAATCCCTCAACAACATGAAGGTTCGCAAGGACTTCAGGAACGAATGCCCCGGAAAAAATATCAACACACATGGTTTTGCAACATCAGCCTTCAACAAAAATATCCTGCGCGCGCGTTCTTGCGAATTCTGAAGAAATCCATCCGTTTTCCAACATTGCCATTCCAATCGGCCAAACGGCCCTCTCGCGCCGCATGTCGCGCCCATCCGAGCGCCACTGCGCGCGCACAGGAAGGGTGGGGGGGGGTGGGGAGGGACACGATTTGTGTCAAATAATAGCACGTGGGCCTCTCGCGCGCGTCGACCGCGCGATTAACATCGGCGCCGTCATTGGCCTTGCAGTCGTCATCGTTGCCATTGTCACCATTATCGCTACGCTCGTCACCCTATCGACCGTTGTCGGCAACGCCACGATACCGCGCGCGCGCCCGCCCAAACCGCCGACTCGCAATGAAGTGCCCGCTGGGAAGTGCCCAACGGCCAGCGCCACCGCGACCGCGCCTGTCGCGCCGCATTAGCAGGCCGCTGCTCGCGCAAGCATGCGCGGGCAAGCGCGGCCGCAAAGATGCACCAGCCAACGCCAAGCACTCATCGTAATCGCCGCCGCGTGGGTTTTGCAAACCAAGTTGCGGGTGGGTGGGCGGGGTGATTGCGCGAGCAATGGAATGGACAAGTCATTTGCGAGCTCTGATGACTTGCACCACGTCAATTGCACCACGCACGCTGTTCCGCAAATGTTGCACAGCATACGCTTGCACACCATAGTGTGCACTACGTAGTTTGCACCACATCGGTTGCACAGCATAGATTGCTATAGACACAGCACGGGGCCCACGCTGGCTGCCCATATAATTATGAAGAGCTGAGCACAGCATACAGGAAACGCTAGAGCACAGCATATAGGAAATGCATTCCCCACATGGGGGCTAGGCTACCCATATAATTATTAAGAGCTGAACACATCATAGAATTATTAAGAGCTGGGCACAGCATACAGGAAGCGCTGGAAGATGGGGAGCATCCCACTTCGAGCCTCGAGGCACGATGGCGGATGTCTGCTACCGGTAAATGCACGTGTCGCCCGATCGCCATTTGATTTTTTTTGCGACTGCAGAGCAGTAGCGATGAGGCGTATTGGGCAAAGGTGCTAAGCGAGCCACACACATGAGCTCGTCGACCATGTCCGCGTGCCGTTTCCTGAGGAGGGCGCATCCGCGTGGATTCGCGCGCAGCTTTCTTTGGGCGCCCTGCCACTTCGTGGAGGGACCTGGCAGAAACAACAGTCTTGCATTACCACTCTGCGCAGTTGACCCGACATCGCCAGGCCTGGTTTCAAAGCGTGCCAAGCTGGGTCAAAAATCATTGTATCACTTGTTCTCCACTTGGACGGCGCAGGGCGAAGGATGTTTCTCCTTCCCCCCTCCTTCTCCTCCTCCTCCTCCTTTTTTTTTCTCCCCCGTGTTCCCTTCCTCGTCCCACTTCCCTCGTCTTGCCTTCCGCCTCCTCCCCCCTCCTCCCTGACTCCACCACCCATCCCCTGGTGGAGCGGAACCAATACCGCTGCTTTGCGGAGCTCTCGCAGGGGTGCGTGTTTTTCGGGGGCAGGCAAACGGGTGGCAATGACAAAGGGGGGGGGGGATGTCATGGCTGAAGCCATAGCATCGCCCAGGTTTCATGGCCCTCTCTTTTCCCTTCAATGCGTCCCTCGTTGGGCCGCGCACGGGGTTGTGGCCGCGATTTGCGAAACCCCTTCACCACCCTCTTGGGCGGTGGTTCAAAGGTGGGGTCCTGAGGGATGGGGGTCCTAAGGACGAGGTGCTTCGAACCATGTAAAGCCACCCTTCGATCCCTTCCTATCCTGGGGCCCTATCCCTCAGGACCCATCTTTGAACCACCGACTGGATGCCCCCGAGTTCTGGCCAGGATTCAGGAGCGAACTTTCCAGCATGTGGGGACGAAGGCCCCTCTCCCCCTCAGGCTGCCCCCCTCCCCCCCCAAAAAATGGCGAGGTCGGGGTCGGCCCTCGGTACGTTGGCACATGTTTCTCATGTGGATTCGTCTTCCTCTTGCTCCTCCTCCTCCTCGTCGTCCTCCTCCTCTGTTCGACTCTGCCAGCGTCACTCTGCAAGTCTTCCTCCCCAAGGGCTCCGAGGCCTCAGACACTGCGGGCGGGGCCTGTGAGAGGTCTCCTGATCGGGTTCGGGCACTGGGTCTTTGCAATACGGACATGAAGATTCTTAGCTCGGTCGTGAATATCATTCTGAAACCAGTCGTGGACTTTGCGACCCCACCATATCAGCGAGGCTTTATTTCTGGACGCAGCTTTGGAAATGATACTATTGAGCTTGACGCCCAAGGTCGTACCGCTTCTCAGCACCCGCTTGCCCGAAACAAATTCCCGATTATGTTCGGCTTTGACTACGGCCAGGCCTTCCCCAGCCTCTCCCAGTCCTTCTTCGTGCAGCTCCTGGGCGCCCTGGCGCTCTGCGAGGCGCTCCTCTCCTTTTTGTAGGGCTCCTGTACGAAACTGCTCAAGGGGCCATTGCTGATGGGGGCGCTCTTGTGGAAGTTTTCTGGCTGGGATCTGGGATTCTTCAAGGATGTGGGCTCTCGGGCTCATTGTATGCTCTGGCCCCAGCCCCGATGCTTCAGGACCTGGAGGAGAACTTGGAGGTTGTCGGGAAAGGGCTGGGACGTGCGTGCGCTGACGATTTGGGGGTGGTCTTGTTCGAGTTTGCTTTTATTCAGATCGTCTTTGAGGTCCTTCAGACTATGAAATTGATTGCGGGGCTCTTTATTAAGATAAGTAAGTGCACTGTGGTTCCCCTCGAGGGCTCGATCTCTGAGGCTCTCCGAGGCGAGGTTCGTGATCTCATGGGCCAATATGTTCCTGAATGGGCTGAGTTCGGTATTGAAGGATGTATGCTCTATCTTGGCATCTGGCTCAGAGCAAGCGCCACCGTAGACAGGTGCTGGTGTGACCCCCTCGCCAAAGTCCGCACAAGAAGTCGCATGCTCAGCCGCACCGGTGCGGCGAGTAGTGTCAACTCCGCTCTGTGCCGTACTCGCGTTCACTCTGTTCTCACTTATGTTGCCCAGTTTGTCCCGATGCCGCCCAATTTCCTCACGTTGGAGGCGTTATCTCACAGGTCTTGCGGTGCCCGCTCGGCATGATCAGCAATGAAGCTGTCCCTGAACTCCAGTGTTGGGGCGGGCCGCGGCTACCATCATGTGCGGATCATGCCTCCGCTGCACTGCTTCGGGTTCGGGCTGCTGCCATCACTTTCCGCGGCTTCCCGACCTACCTCGGCATGAGGAAGGCCAAGACGATCGGCTGGCGGCAAGAAGTTGCCGACGGACATTTTGATGATACTCCACTCTCCGCCACCGTTCGGACGCGCACGTACCCCAGGAACTGGAAGGCGCCCGCTTTCGCTGAGAACCTCGATGGCGTGCTCGATCAATCCTCCGACGAGTGGTTGGTGGCTGTTCGGGCCTCTCTCTTTGACGAGCTGTCCTGCACTGACCGTCGTCCCCGGCTTCAACGTGCTGTTGCCGCCACTCTTTCGGGCCTTCTCGCAGCTGGGGGCGCGCTGAGCCGCGCCATCGAGAGATACCTGAGAAGGATTCTTTGCGACTGCGAGCCCTTCCTGCATCGTGTCCAGTGGGAGAAAATTCGAGAGCTCATGCGTCTCCTCCCGCAGAGCTGGGCCATGGCCGCTATCAGGACGTGGAACAACGGCTGGTTGACGTCCGCCCGCATTGTACATCACGATGGCCTACTCCGTTGTCGCTACGGATGCGGCCGACCTGACCAGCTCTCACACTGCCTATTGTGCCCGCGGCTACGTCTCGCCACGGGCCGAGCTCTTTGTCGAGACCTGCCTGCCTCGCTTCGAGCACGCCTGGGCTTCGCGGATCCCAAGCCCGAAATATTTGAGGAGATGTATGCTGCTTACCAGATATTTAACATGTCCAGGCAGCGCGGCAGCGCCATTGTCCCCAGAACTCTCTCCTCGCTCGCGGCTGCTGCTGTGCGGTCTCTTCGTCTCTCGCGACCACCGCGGGCGCTGAAAAAGTGGGTCCCGCCGCCGCGGTTGATTATTGGCTCCACTCGCATCCATCTCATCTCTTCAACATCCGACTCCAGCACCACGTGCGACTCCAGCTCCTCGGACACAGTGCGTGGTGTACCCCCCGACAGTCCGTCGAGGCCTGTACCTGCTGGGGGCCCCGTCAGAGGTGAAGCAGAATGTTGTCTAGCGAGATGTGGGCTTACCATGTGTCCCGCATATGATGTCTCTTGTGGTTATCGGCCGCCCTCCGTCATCGATGACGTAGCGATTGACTTCATGAACCAGTGCCAGGCTATTATCCCATCTCTTCCTCGTGAAGTTCCGCCCTCCCTGTTGATTCCCACGCTTCCACCTATCGTGTTTGTTCCCGCTCGCGCGATGCCGTAGACGGGTTTTCTCCACTCGTCCTGTTTCTAGTTCTCCTCATGATTTGCCCCAGCCATACCGTGTCGCCCCCGCACACTCTGTTCCACCTCTCCCTCTTGCCCGTCGCTCCCGATGGCTGCTGCGCATGCTGCTGCTGCTCCCCACCCGCTCCCCTCCACCGTCGCCGCCGCCAGCCCCCCGCACGATACAACACCTGCTGCGCCTGTTGGGCCCCTCGACTTGTCGCTGGGCGCGAAGGACGCGTTTGGCGCCCCGCCGCAGTAGGTGGGAGGACACGCGGCCCCCCTACGATCGTCTCCTCCTCCTCCTCCTCCTCCTCCTCCTCCTCCTCCTCCTCCTCCTCCTCCTCCTCCTCCTCCCCCCCCCTTGTCATCCACTGCTACGCGGATATTATGTGCTCGAAGAAGAACAATTGCATAATCATGAACTTTCGTAGGTCCACGCGGATTTTTTATATGCCCTGGATACCCTTCGAGAGGGGTCCAGCGCCGATCGAAGAAGTCCTCGCGGACCTCCGACGGTTCATGTTGGTTTGTTTGCCACATGTTCGATTGCCCCGAGTTTGAATGCTTTGGGCTTGCCCCTTCCCTGCTCTCCTGCTCCACCAGTGGTGGTGGGATTTCTCGTTTCTGTCGTTGGGGACCCGCTCCCTGCTCTAATGAAGCCTTAGTTCGCAGTGCCTTGTGTATTGGTTTCGTCTGTAGCGCTTACCGCGAGCTCAACTAGGTAAAACCCACGCGCCAGCGGTTCTTGGTCCGTACTCTCGCCAGGGTGCATGAGCTCCTCAGGCGAGATGGCCAGCTCGTTGCCCTCATTGGCCATCGCCTCTCCTAAATCTAGGTGCGGCCTAGCCCGATTTGTACGAAGTCATGCTGGGCGCGCGCGGGCACGCTTATTTTGGGTTCAGCTCCGCTGGTGAACTACATAGCCCAGCAGGGTAGTGATTGCAAGCCTGATGCAAGTCTGCGAACCGCATCGGGTAGCATCATTGATTGTCAAAGTCTCGGTGCGCGCCGCTACATGCTTCAGTTTGCTGTGCCTGTTGAACGCTGGTGCACTGGTGTTTGTTTGTTTGTGTGTGTGTTGACCTGATGATGGGAGGGACGGCGTCGATTTCGCCCCCTGGTTCTGCTTGCTGGCCGCCTTTGTCCCCTTCTCTTCGGGCGGGTCTATTCCCCCGCTTCCTCAAGTGTGCACCTCCCTGTTCTGGTTGCGCGTGAGACGATGGGGTCATGTGGGGATTCCAGGTTCGCCATGACACCCGTCAGCGGATACAGTAGGCATGTCAACTAAATCAAAGATTTGTCAACAACTGCCTAACGGACACTTATTCTCCCCAAGTGGCCCTGGGAACCCCGGCAGACATGGGACACCTCAGGAGGGCGACGTATTGACAGCAAGTGTGGCGTTATACTTCTTGTAGCAAGACGTCTTGTTGCGTGTATCCACTGGACACAAAACTTAACACTATTGAGCGGGGTGGGTCGGAGTGATCGGATGTCAGATATGGCGTGAACGTACTCCTCCTCCTCCTTTTCTTTCTCTTCTACCTCCTCTTCCTCTTACCCCCTTACATCCGACGTTGCGAAAACATGCAACATCGATATATCACGGCTGGAGCCCTGGATCCTGCGTTTCAGTACCATTTTTCCACCCGGATCGATCCGTGATGGCCCTAGGGCCCGAAATCCGGGCGGAAACGCCCGGTGTGGAAAAATGGTATGCCGGGACCTCAGTATCCTCCTCCTTCTCCTCCTAGCCTTTCTCCTTGAATGTACGTGGGTTGCGCCACGGTTGATGCTGCAACAAAAAATCCTCCTCCTATTCCTTTTCCTCCTCTTCCATTCCTGTTCCTCAAAAAGAATTTGTCCCTGTCGCACCCCGAGGCCAGTTTTTAGGGCGGGCCGGGCGTTTCGCTTGCGACTTCTACACCACTTTTGATGTTGAAGCTGTAAGAGTGGCAACAGCTTCACAGATGGAGGGCGGGTTGTTTCCAAAATGTGGTTCTCGCTCTAGCGCCGCGCACACTCGTTCTAAACATTGAAAAAGCTTCCCGGCTTGAGGGCGGGTGGTTTTCAAAATGCGGTTTTCGCTATACCGCTTCGCATATTCATTTTAAACATTTGCAAGAGCTTCACGGTTTGAGGGCGGATGGTTTTCAAAATGTGTTTGTCGTTTTAGCGCCGCGCACATTCGTTTAAATAAAGTGCAAAAGGTTCGCGGATTGAGGGCGGGTTGTTTTCAATCTGTCGTTCTCGCTTTAGCGCCGCGCACATTATATATATAAGATGCAAGAGTTTCACGAATTGAGGCTGGGTGGTCTTCAACATGTGGCTTTCGCTTCAGCGCCGCGCACATTCATGTTTATCAAATTGCAAGAGTTTCACGGACTCCCATGATCAACGCACCAGAACAATATTTTGGAAGTGTTCAGGATTATGTGGGCGCAAAAATTATGTCGATTCGCGGTGTTGAAGTCCCAGAAATGGCTTTCTGACACGATTCCATATCGTCAGGACGCAGCAGTCAGGTTGATCCGTGGCGTGGAAATCCCGAAAACAATGTTTTGGCATGCTCCAAGGTCTTCAAATTGTTGTTTTCTACTGAGGCAGTTCCCTCAATGGAAATGAACCGTTGTAGGGGCTTACGAAGAGGGAACTTGGAGGGAGGGCGAATTCCAACATCGTTGATGACTCTTCGGTTTACACTGGTCCTCCTCTTAATCCTCCTCCTCCTCCTCCTCCTCCCCCTCCTCCTCCTTCTCCTCCTCCCCCCCCTTTGATCGCGCGAGGTCTAGCTGCCAAAGCAACTTGCAGTTCCTAGTTTTCTCGATGCTCATCGATTCGGAGTCCCATTGCGATGTGTAATTCTGTTATATTACATCATCATCCTCTGCTCTCGTTGCCCACGGCCGCCCGTTCACACCGAGGGCGCGTCCGTCCGGAGCAGCGAGCACGTCGAGGTCGTCGAGGATTTTGAGGCGGCCGTCGTGGCGATCCAGCGCGTCGCGGCCAACGCGGGCTTTACGTAAATGGTGTAGCCGGTGCTCCGGGGAAGAATCAGAGGCCTCCTCCCCCTCCTCCTCTTCCTCCTCCTCCTCGTCCTCCTCCTTTTCCTGCTCCTCCTCCTCCTCCTGCTCCTCCATCCCCCCTCCTCTCTCCTCCTCCCTCTTCTTTCTCCTCCTACTCCTCCTTCCCCCCTTTTCCCTCCTCGCTCCGCACTTCTCCTCCCTATTCCCCTTATCCTCCCTATCCTCCCTATCCCTCCCTATCCTCCTCCTCCTCTTCTCCTCCTCCGCCTCCTCCTCCTCCTCCTCCTCCTCCTCCTCCTCCCTCAAGCAATATCGGCACGAACGCATCATTTTGTTGCGGTTTCGTTCTGAGGCCTCTCACTTCCAAATAGTGTTTGAGGGGCAGCGAGCCACCAGCCTACCCCGCCCTTTCGGTTGGCGTTCTCGCCGGCAAAGAGAGGTTCAGCACCATGGCGACCGCGCGTGCGCGGTCCACTTGCAAGGCGTGTGGCGCCCACGAGTGGAACGATGCTCTGCAGGCCAACGGGTGCAACTGCATGAAGTGCTCGAGGCAGGTTCGCCTATACAAGAGCAAGAGCAAAACCGACCAGGGCTCGTCGGCGCTTCGTGATCTCGTGGGCTCGAGGAAGACGCACCCGACCGTCCAGGGGTTGCTTGCGCAGGCAGCGGCCATCACCGAGGACCCCACGCTGAAGCA
Source organism: Prorocentrum cordatum (assembly GCA_963575745.1). NCBI lineage: Eukaryota > Dinophyceae > Prorocentrales > Prorocentraceae > Prorocentrum > Prorocentrum cordatum. The sequence goes on from CAUYUJ010019071.1 coordinate 343,679, forward strand.
GGTGTTGGTGACCCGCTCGCATGCCCTCGAGAAGGGCGCGCAGGCCACCCCCAACACGCTTTCAGCAGGGGAAGCTGTCCGACGTGTGGAGGGCGCCTGGAAGCAGGCCTCCCCGCCAGAGCGCTTGCAGCGGCCACCATCAACAGGGGAGTGGCGGCGCAGGCGCTCGCCCGCGAGACGGGCGTCGCGCAGTCGGCAACTCCACAGAACGGCGCGGGAGGAGGTCCAGCAACAGGTCCAGCAGCCGGCGGCCGCGGCAATGGCTAAGGGCCACCTCTTATCGACTTGCGTTGGGATGCTATCATATTCGACGTCGACGGAGCGTTCGATTTCAGGCAAATTGAGCCCCGACGGCGGGTATATTTTCATTCACCCCTAACGCGACTTAAGGATTCTGACAGCCGCGCGGGCTGTTTTGCCGGGGCCGGGGGAGGAGAAGGAGGAACAACAACGCGCAACAATCCCTGTAGCCCTTCCGACACTGCACCTCTTTGCGACCCTCTCTAGAGTGACTGGATCGCGATCCGGCAATGGACATTCTCGCCCCGCACCTTTTCAAATTTCCGGTGGAAAATCTGAGTGACCTTGAAAAAACGGCGAGCCACAGACGCAGAGAACGGATCCGCCATGCCCATGCCCGGAAATTCCAGCTTGCCAGGATTACAATGTGTGAACAGTTGGTTGCGCACGGCCCGGGATCCTCTGCCTGCTGGACGACTTCAACAGGGAGAGAGAGAGAGAGAGAGAAAGAGAGAGAGAGGGAGCGAGAGAGAGAGAGAGAGAGAGAGAGAGAGAGAGAGAGAGAGAGAGAGAGAGAGAGAGAGAGAGAGAGAGAGAGAGAGAGAGAGAGAGAGAGAGAGAGAGAGAGATGGGCGCCGACATCGAGGTGGGCAACGGCGACGGCGAGAGGGGCGGGCAAACGGCAGCGGAGGAGTTTGCAGAGCTTGCTCGCCCCCCCATCCCCCTGCGCTCCGCGGGGCCCACGGGGGAGAGCTGCTGGGGGAGTTTGCAGCGCCGCCTCGGCCCCGCTCCGCACTTGCGCCCGCTCGGGCCCAGGAGCAGCCTGCCCGCCCTACTCGCGAATCCAATCGCTTGACGCAGCTGTTCCAGGAGATAAAAGAACAACTGCGCAAACGGAATTCAATTGGCCCGGCTTCGCACTCTTCCGCGCGCCAGCGGGCAAAGTTGAGCGACGCGAGCCCGGGGGGAGTTGGAGGCCCCGAGTTTCGGGGGCAGCCGGCGGGCGCCGATGAAGATCTTCGAACACCCATGCCCGAGCCAAAACGCGCGGAAATGCTGCCCCAGGAGATCGAAGCGCAACTGAACCAATGGGGCCCGATCGGCCCTGCTTCGCGCTCGCTTGTTCGCCGGAGGGCGAAGTTCGGTGGGCCTCGAAAACCATGGGCCCCTGCGGTGAGACGGGCGAGAAGGAGGTTCGGAACGATGGAGGCCACCCAATCATATGGAAATGTTGCCCCCGGAGATCGACTCGTCTGTTCGCCGGAGAGCGAAGGGGGTCTGGGGAAATGGAGGCCCCGAGGTTCAGAGGCGACCGACTGGCGCCGATGGCGAACTTCGAAAGCCCATGCTTTTCAATGATGGCCCTGAGATCGCAGCGCCTCTGGGGTTCTTCAGTTTTACAGCGACCCACGAAGGGGTCGCCAAGGGCGTCTTGCAAACGCTGCGCGCGGAAGGGGGGATGGATGCCCATTGGGGAATGCGTTGAAGCACTAGTATTTTTGCTTCGCAAAGGCGTCGCGCCGGCGCGGAGGAGGCGGAGAAGTCGTTGGAAACTGAGGCAAAGGGGCGGGCAATATTTCCCAGTGGGGGGCCCCTCTAGCCACCTAGCGGTTAAAGACGCAGCTGCTGAAGGGTTTGTCGTCGAAGTGCGGGCGCGGGAGCGCAGCGGGCGATTTCTGGCCGGCGTCCATGACATTGCGTGGAACAGTATTGGCCATTATTTTCTCTACGGTTGAATCGCGGCGCCAATTGGCCAACAGCGGCGCAGTCCGCGCGCTGCCAGGGGCGGATCGCGCTCCTTTCGGAATGGGAAAGCATTGGAGGCTTAGCCAGGTTTGCTGGACAAGTACGCAACTGCCGCCACGTGAAGATAAAAGCGAAGGCCAATTCGCACGCCTAAGTTGAAGACAGATACACACGCGCAGCCACTTGTTTCTTTGGACGGAGATGCCGCGCGAATCTTCAGCACGCGCCGCATGCCTCCCCATATTGTCTGAGTTATTGAGCGCGACCTTGCAGAAGACGACAAGAAGAAGTGACGGGCGAGCCGGCGCGAGGTGAAGTCATCGAGATCAGGGGCTGCGCATTCCTGAGCGCGCTTGGCGCGGGGGAATGCATCTGTCCTGGCGCAGGGGGCGCCGATCGCACTAGCGAGGGCATCTCGGAGTGCGCGGTGCCCCCCTCTCTTTTCTTCCTCCGTCTTCTTCTCCGTGGGGTGCAGAGAGGAATTTGGCTCGCGAGTTGAAGAGGGGCTCGGGCCCCCCCCCGCCTCTCGCGCAGGCCCGCTCGCACGCGCCGCCGGCGCGGCGGCGGCAGCGGCGCCGCGCCCGTTAGTTTCATCGGAGAGCTACTGACTGGCAGCGCAGGGCCCCTGGCGAACGGGCCGCGCGCTCGCCCGCGGTGGAAGGGGGGGGGGTGAGGGCTTGGGGCGAGGAGGGCAGCGTGCGCGCCTCTGCGCAGGCCTTGGCAGTTCTCTCGATAAGACGTCGCAAGGCTGTCGAGCCGTTGCCGCGCGGCCATGAGCGAGTGGGCGACGCAGAGAAGAGCTGATCGCGGAGATCCGTCGAGCTGGGTGGATCGGGCAGTTCTCTAGGACTTTTTGAAGGCCTACGAACAGATGCGCCATCTTTGGTTAGTGGAAGAAGCGTTGGAGACTGGCTATCCTCTGTGGCAACCAGAACCTTCTCAAGTTGCATTGCTCGCCTCGCATTCTTATCTTTGGAAGTGCGGTTTGGGATGTGGTGCATTCGCAGCAGTCAGTGTCCCCGGAAGATGGCTATGCGACAACGATGCTCAAATTGCTGTCGATCTGTTGACGCAGTACCACCCGACTTTGGAGCTTGCCGCGGTGGTGGACGATTTGATGTTGCACCTAGTGGGTGGCTTGATACGAGTCGCCAGAGAAGCGGCAGATGCAGCCATTCGTTTGCAAACTTTGTTGGAGGCAGTGGATCTGCAGGCGGCAGCCTCCAAGTCCAGGGTCCTGGCCAACGTTCCAGAAGCCAGCCGCGCAGTCGAGAAGAAGCCGAGGAGGCCGACGGGCATGACAGCGGTGGCCACGGAGAAAGGCCTCGGGGTAGACTTCGCGCGTGGACGTCGGGTGCCTCGAGCCGTTCGTCGTGATAAACTAGCAGCGCCGGGACTTTGGATGCGGCGGGCTTCTTGCTCAAAGGAGGTAGAGGCAGACGAAGAGCATGTCGCAAAGTTGCTCGCAGTGGCTTGGATGCCTCGGTCAGCTATGGTTTCAACGTGACAGCTTGCGCTTCAGAGGAGCTGAACAAGGTCAGAAGCTTGGGTTTTCGCCGCAGCGTCGCCGACGACTGCAGGGCGGTCTCGATCCTTGACCTTGATGCTGACCACGGCCTTGGACCCGATGATCAGAGCAGCGGCGTGCCCAGCCCTGACTCTGCTTGGGGCGGTCCGGGAGCAGTGGGTACCGCGGCACATCGTGGAGTGCTGCCCGCGCAACTGCCAGGCGGCGTTGTGGAGCCAGGTTAAGTTTTTTTTTTTTTTTTTTTTTTTTTTTAAAAACAAAAAATAGATTTATGTGTATATATATATATTATTTGTCCTAATACGCGCGATGTTGGCCCGCGTCGGTCGGGCCATCCTCGAGCCGAGTCTGCGGCAAACGAATGACGGAATCCAGCTGCAGGTGTTTGAGGCCCCCCTTGGGCTGTCAAACTACTGCTCTGGAGAGCGACTGAGGCGTGGCAGCGGAACCAAGTCGGCGAGCAAGAGGGGTTACAACATCTCGCCGCTGGAGGCGTTCTCGAACCACTTGTACGACTCACAGGCAAGGGCGCCGCCAAGTTGAGTGGCTTCTTCGGCGAGCAAGGCGTGCCCACGGGGGCTGTCAAGAGGGCCCGGGCGCCTACTGCTCGCGCAGCGGCGGCGCCAGTTCCTACGCCGGCGGTGCCCCCTGCAGCTCGTCGGGAAGAAGTTGCGGCGGCAGCTCCTGGTCCCCGTGGCAGCCGCTTTCAGGATGAAGGTGTCGTGGCACCTCCTATTGCGGGACTGGGGCCAGGGCGCCAGGGGCCAGCGCAGTTGCCAGCTACCTCGCCGGGCGATCTTCGACAAGCTGTAGGCGCAGATAGGTCAGATTCGGTCCGCAATTGATTTGGAGAAGTTTGCAGCTGAGAAGGGGGCGCGCAGAAAGCTCCGCCCCGCATGACTACGGTTCGAGTGGAGTTCCCGGTGCTCTGCAATTCGTTGGTCTAGCGAGCGTGGCAGAAGGTGGCGAGTTAACGGCGCAGGCTGGGCATCAGGGCGCTGCGTCACCGCGTAGTCCGGCCGAAATATCCGGCGCAGCTGTGCGTCTGGACTTGTCTGGGTTTCCGCCGTGCGGTTTGCTCAGGCAGGCCCCGTCCGATTGCCCGATGCAGCTCGGATATCGCAGCCTCGCCGAGACCAACGAGGTCGTTCTGCAGGCGATCTTGCCGGCGGCGAAGGAAAGGGGGTACCTGGAATCATTGGTGCAAGGAGGACAGTGGTCTCAAAGCCGTCAGTATGAATGTGGATATGCAGCAGATCCTCTGCGCCTCAGGCGCGGCAATCTGAGGGCCCTGCTACATCGGCATTGTGAGTGTGAAGAATGGCCCCCAGAGCTTGGTCTACCTGATCCATTAGCTAAGGTGGTATCGCTTGAGCGTGGGCTCTGGCCTATGCCGCAGGGTATCGCAATGCCTCCAAGAGCTGCTCATGTCTGTTGGCTTGGTCAAGGAGCTGAAGGTTGGCTGCCGCCAGGGGCGCTGCATCTGGATGGCTCAGCGCACGAGGGAGAGAGGTGCACCGCAATTGGATGGGCCGTAGTGGCATTGAAAACTACCTCAGATGAGCTCGACGTTGGGATCTCAGGCGTGCTGAACGAACCCTTCGTGGACATCAATGGAGGTGACTTGGCCGCCTGGCTGCACTTGCTCAAGTACGCGGTACCTCCAGTGACTGCCGTTGCCTACAGCTCGCACGTGATCAAGGGGCTCACGGAGAACTGGCCAGCAAGGACCACTGCTGATGGGTTTGCTTGGGCCGACCTGCGGAAGCAAGTTTGGCACCTGGTGGAGGCGTTCGGAGGTCTTGGTCCTGACGGGCTCACGGTGGTCAAGATTGCGTCGCATGTGCCCAAGAAGAACCTGCAGGAGTGCGGCATCAGCTACAGGGACTGGCTCGGCAACAAGTTCGCGGACACAGCAGCGAAGAGCGCAGCGGTATCCTGCCGAACCCGCGGAGTTGACCGCATTCGCTTTCGGGGCGCTCATCAACTCGTCGAGGGAGTTGCGATGTGGGTTGCTGCAGTTGGCGCCATGGCGGGGTTGACACGACGCATCGGAAGTCGAAGCCTAGCAACGCCGAAGTCGGCATTCAAGGCAGTTTCAGAAGTTGTTCGGTTGGACTTGCGTGGAGGGCCATGCGAACGCTGGTGCGCAAGATGCAGGTGGCCTGAGAGGAACTCGGAGTGTTCTGGTGACATCGCGTCGGCAGCGTTGGCCCTCAACCTCAAGCTGTGTAAGCCGCGCATGCTGGTGAAGCTGGCGCCTGTTAGTGGCGCGGAGCTCACGAAGGACCTTCCGCTTGTGGCTTGTGCGGCCTGCGGGCCAGCTGTCTCCTGCAAGCCGTCAACCTCCGGTCGTGCATGTGGACACTTGCGCCCGCAGTTTCAGCGAGAGCCTTGGTCAACCTGGAGAGGATTGATGGTGGAGACGGTCGTCCTGGCGCACCTACGGGTACACCAGGGGCTGTCGGTGATGGGGATGGTCGTCCCGGGCATACCAGGGCCTGTCCATTCTGGATTGCAGTGTATGTCGGGCGGAGAGCAATGTGGCTCTGCCGATCCGACGGGAGTGGGCCTGCGCCGCGACTCCGCTGGCTACGACCAGAACGCGTCGGGCGGAGAGCGGCGGAGCTCTGCCGACTCGACGGGGGCGGGCTTGCGCCGCGACTCCGAGCGGAGCCGCCCGCCGCGAAGGGCGACTTCGGGTTCGCGAAGCGGGACTTCGTCACGGTCGGGGGGCCCCACCTCGCAAGTGGGGCCTCCCGCGGACGCGCCTGCGGCCGCGGGCGCGCGTCGGGCGGTCGGCACCGACCGCCTCAGGACGCGCAGATCCTCCTCCCCTCTCCATTTCCAGCCCTCCCCTCCCCCCTCCTCCCCCCATCCTCCCCACCTCCTCCTCCCTCCTCCCTCATCCGCCCTTTTGCTTCGTATCCTTCGCATTCCCCTTTTCCTTCTCGCTGCCATCTTCCCTCTCCTCCTCTTCCTCCTTCTCCTTTTCCTTCTCCTCCTCCTCCTCCTCCTCCTCCTCCCCCTCCTCCCCCTCGTCCTCCCCGTCCTCCCCCTCGTCCTCTTATTCTACAGGCTTACGCCACATCCGCCGACCCCTTCTGTGACTGTTGCGAGGCCAGGAGTTTCTGCCAGCGGCGTCTTGTGTGAGGGTGCGGTGTCGCGCGCGGGTGGTGGCAGATACGTATGGGGGCCCAAATGTTTGCGTGATGCCGGTGGTCTGGGGCGTGTTCTGCGAGCGCCTTGCACGCTGTGCACCGGTGTCCTTCTGGGAGGTCGGCCTTTCGACCTTCAACCAAGTGGAGGAGCACCGGAAGACGAAAGGAGCAAGAGTAGCGTGCAGCGAATCATCACCGCGAAAGATGTGGCAGATTAGTCGAAACGGGTGAAGAGGCTGTTGACGTTCGCAGCGCGCACGAAACAGTTCGCGTAGCAGCAACACATTAGCGCCGAGCAAGATTGTGAGCACGTCGCGAGGAAGAGCAAGGCTGCATGCGCGGAGTGCATTGCAGTTGGCTTGACGGCTCGCAATGCGGAAGCGTCTGGGGGTCTTTTGGAGGCCTCCTGGGGGCCTCTTGGGGGTTCCTTGGGGCGTCTTGGCGGCCTCTTGGGGGCCTCTCGCGGCCTCTTGGGGCACTCTAGGGGCCCCCTGGGGCTCGTGGGGGCGGAAAGCTAGATTTTTGATTTTTTGGTTGCCCTCTTGGGCCCCTCTTGGTGCCGTCTTGGAGCCTTATTGGGCCGTCTTGGGGACCTCTTGGGCCGTGTTGGGGCCATTTTGGGCCGTCGTGGGGCCGTCTTGGGGGCCTCTTGGGCCGTCTTGGGGCGGTCTTCGGGACCTCTTGGGCCGCCTTGGTGCGTCGGAAAACCCACGAGGCGAATTTGCGAAAACTATACGTTTTAAGAAGGAAAGAAACAATTTTCTGCGTCTAAGGACCCTCTTGGGGCGCATTTTGGAGGCCCCTTGGGGGCGTCTTGGGCCAGCTGGAGGCCATCTCGGGTGTCTTCGATCGCTCTTGGACCGTGTGGGACCATGTTGAGCTCCCTGGGGAGCCACTTGGAGCGCTCTTGGAGCGCTCTTGGGGCCGTCTTCGGGGCTCTCTTGGGCCGTCTTCGGCGCCTTTTGAGCCGTCTTGGCGCCCTCTTGGGCTGTTTTGGGGCCCTCTTGGAGGCTTCTTGCACCGTCTTGGTGCGGTCTTGGGGGCCTCTTGGGCCGTCCGGGAGCGTCGGAAAGCCCAAAAGGCGAATGTGTGAAACATATACGTTTTACGAAGGGAACGGGCCAATTTTTTGCGTCTAGAGGCTCTCTTGGGGCGCATCTTGGATGCCTCTTGGGGCCTCTTGGGGGCATCTTGGGCCGTCTGGAGGCCGTCTTCGGTGTCTTCGATCGTTCTTGGACCGTCTGGGACCATATTGAGCTCTCTTGGAGGCCACTCGGAGCGCTCCTGGAGCGCTCTTGGGGCCGTTTTCGGGGCCCTCTTGGGCCGTCTTGCGCGCCTGTTGGCCCGTCTTGGGGCCCTCTTGGGCTATTTTAGGACCTTCTTGGAGGTTTCTTGGGCCGTCTTGGGGCGGTCTTGGGGGCCTTTTGGGCCGTCTGGGAGCATCGGAAAACCCAGCAGGCGAACTTGTGAAAAATATACGTGTAACGGAGGGAATGAGCAATTTTTTGCGTTGAGGGACCCTCTTGGGACGCATCTCGGAGGCCTCTTGGGGCCTCGTGGGGACCTCTTGTGCCGTCTAGGAGGCCTCGTAGCCCGTCTTTGGGCCACCTTGGGCGTCTTGGAGCGCTCGTTTGGCGTCCCGGGGCCATTCCGAGGCCACCGGAGGAGTCCTTGCAGGATTTTCGGGAGCGGATGACCCCCCCAGGGGAATCGGGGGAATCGGGGAATCGGGGGAATCGGGGAATTTGGCCGGACCCCTCCCCCCTTCCAAATCGACCGGACCGGGCTCCCGGGGGAGGGGTTTGGGGAGGGGGAAGATCTCACACGCCGATGAACCCCAAGGGGTCGGCGGATTCCTCCTTTTCCTCCTCCTCCTCCTCCTCCTCCTCCTCCTCGCCCTCCACGTCCTCGTCCTCCTCGTCCTCATCCGCGTCCTCCTCCTCCTCCTCCTCCTCCTCCTCCTCCTCCTCCTCCTCCTCCTTCCCCTTCTCCCTCCCCTGTGCGTCCCCATCTTCCGCCTCAGCCCAGGCAAGGTATCCGATCCGAGGGACGCGCCATTCTAGATCCTGGGTCTTTGGTGAGCTCTGGTCGGTTACCCGCGCGCCATGCCGATGCATTCGTCTGGGGAAGAGTGCGCTTCCCAGGAAAAGGCCACTCCCTCGGATCGGATATCTTGTTGGGGACCACTCCTCGTCACCCTCCTTTCCACGGAGGAGGGCGGATTTTTTCTCGTTTTCAAACTTTGGTACTCGCTTTAGCGCCGCGCGCACTCGTTTTGATCAGTTTGATTAGCTTCAGAGATGGAGGGCGGCTCGTTGTTTTGTTGTTTCTTTCGAAACGTTGCTATCACCACAGCGTTTTGCCAGTTTTTTGTCCAAACACCGATGAATTTGCAAGGCTTTGTAGCGTCGAAGTGTCAACATGCAATCTGACACGATTGAGAAACGTCCTGGCGCAACGGTGACGGCGATCCGCGGTGTTCAATTGAGTCCCCGGAAAGGTGTCTTGGCACGACGTAGAATAGGCAGGATTCAACAGTCATGCTTGTTCGCGGCGCTGAGCAGTGCTTTGGCACGATTGAAGCTTCACACACGGTTGGTTGTGTTTCAATGACGCACTCCCCGCAACTACGAATTATTCGTCAAACGGCCTATGAAGAGGGAGCTCGGGGGGAGGTTTTAGTGCACCATTGATGATGCGTCTTGGGTTTGCACGGGTCCCTCTCCTCATCCTCCTCCTCGTCCTCCTCCTCCTCCTCCTCTTCTTCCTCCTCCTCCTCCTCCTCCTCCTCCTCAGCTGCTTCATCAGTGTGGACATGCTTTAGGTTCGAGGGTTTCGGGTGTTTTCGTCGGATATCGGCGGTTCTCCAGCCTCGGGACGCTCTCTATTAGCTGCGCTTCGACGCGAGCGTTCTGGGGATGCTCGGATCGCCCCGAACGGCCGCCAGAGGCCCGAAGTATTACTCGAAAGCCAGAAAAAAGGGGACAACTGGAAAGTGAAAAGTAGAAGGCCCTCTCAGAAGGCGGTTGGGCTTTTCCCAGCAGCCCTCGCGCCTTCTGAGAAGTGTTCTGTGCCTTCGGGGACTGCTCAGAAACACTGTCCGCAAGGGCTTCGCCCCCTGCCGCCGGCCCCCTCTCCATCATAATGGCATATATCAGGGTCGCGTCGGTGCGTCTCGGCGCTGCCTTGGCGCATCTGGGAGCATCATGCGGGGGCGGACAGGAATCATCTGCGCATATTGAGACGTTGGCGTTATCCTAGTGGCCTTCGGCCTCTTGGGGGCCTTTTGGGGCCTCGTGGGGCATCTTTTTGGCCTCTTGGAGGCCTCTTGGGCTCGTCTTGGGCGCCTCTTGGGGCCTCTTGGCGGCCTCTTGGGGCCTCGTGAGGGATTCTCGGGGCACAGCTATAGAATTTTCGGTTCGTGGTCCCCTGCTTGGGCCCGTCTTGGGGCCCCCTTTGGGCCGTCTTGAGCGCTTCTTGGGCAATATTGGAGCCCTCTTGGCCCCTCTTGGCTCCAGAGGTTGTCTTGGGCCGTCTTGGGGGGGCCCTGGGGCTGTCTTTGTGTTGACTGTACATGCTAATCTGTAGCCCCTTGGTCCAAGTAAAAACCATCAACATGGTAGCGGAGCGTGCGTGAGCACGTTCCTGCCGCCGCTTCCCTTCCAGCCACCCGCGGCGCGCGCGCGCGCCAGCGATAGGGCAGCGGCGAGGGCTGCGCCCTCCTGGCGGCTGGCAGCGGCGTGAGCTGCGCCGGCCGGCCCTTCCTAGCCCAGCACGCCGCCGAAGAAGAAGAGGAAGCGTGGCTCAAGGTCGAACAAGGCGGACATCCTGAGGAGCCGGAAGTTCGACGAGAAGCTCGACAGGAAGTATGGAAGAGATCGAGCGACGCTTCCAGGCGCTAGAGGGAGCGTTGCAGGCTGCCGAACAACGGGTGCAGGCTGCAGAGGAGCGCGCCCTGGCGGCGGAGTCAGCAGCAGCGAGCGCAGGCGCCGCGGCGAGCAGGCCCGTGGCAGCGGCGAGGGCTGCGCCACAGGATCTAGTGGACACTCGGCTTCTGGCGAAGCCGAAGGCGTTCGGAGGCAGCGAGGACGAGTGGCCGGGATGGAGCTTCAAGATGCTCGCGTACCTCGGGGCCCTCGACGAGATGATGGCCAACGAGCTGACGGCGGCTATGACGTTCCCGCTGGAGGAGGTGAGGAACGCGAGGCTCCTGGAGGAAGGAGCGAGCCAGCGCAGTCGTCAGTTGTACTTCATCCTCGTCCTGCTGCTGGAAGGAGCTGCACTCCAGCTGATCAAGCCGGTCGGCGTCGGAGAAGGGTATCGGGCGTGGAGGACACTACAAGACATGTACGAGCCCGACAGACCCGGTCGCCACGCAGGACTGCTGCAGGAGCTGATTGCGTTCCAGTTCCCGGAGGACAACATCGTGGGGACGCTGGCGGACTTCGACTTCAAGGTCACGAAGTACGAGAGTCAGAGCCACGAGAGGATCGGGGACAGGATCAAGATGGCGATCCTTCAACGGGGGATTCAGGACGAAGCTCTTCGAGCGCACCTGGTCCACAACGCGTCGAGGCTGGTCACGTGGGAGCTCATGCGCAACGAGGTGCACATGGTGATCTCGACGAGGAGCGCCATCTCATCAGTGCCGCCGCCGGTCCCGATGGACACGAGCGCCGTGGAGAAGGCGAGGCGCGAGCGCGACAAGGGCAAAGGAAAGAAGGGCAAGGAAGGCAAAGGCAAGAAGGGCAAGGGCGGCGACAACTCCACGGACCAGAGGGGCCAGGCGGCCAAGGACAGGGCCGAGAAACGGTGCTTCCACTGCCACAAGACCGGTCACATCAAGAGCGAGTGCAGGAAGTTCCTCGCAGAGCAGAAGAAGAAGAAGGGCACCAACGCGGTCGAGCAGGAGTCGAAGCCGACGGGAGCTCCGCCAGCGGCGAGCGCCGCGGGGAGCGCGGCGCCGGTGATGGCGATCGCGACCGAGGGCGGGGCAGAGCCGCTTTGGTGCCTCGCGATCGAGCTGGAGGAAGGGCAGGAGTCGTCGTCGACTGGAGCAGCAGCGACGCCCTTAGCACCAGCGACGACAGCGATCCACCTTCGTTCGAGCGAGCCGTCATCAGGCACAGCGCAGCCGAGGCAGCCATTCTTGGTCGGTGCCAGCCCGATCGAGCAGCTGAGCCAGCCAGGGGCAGCAAACGAGCACGAGACGTTCGAGAGCAAGGAGATCATCGGTATCAATGAGCACTGGGTCATGGTGGATTCGGGTGCTGCGCGATCGGTGTGTCCGCCGAGTCACGGGGCCCACGAGGCACTCAGAGGCCTGAGCGAGCGCATCCGGCTGGTCGGAGCGAGCGGCGACGACATCCCGTGCCACGGCGAGCGCTTCGTCACGTACACGAAGGACGGGCACAAGATCGGGGTGGACTACAAGGTCGCCGACGTCAAGAGGCCGGTGCTGGGCGTGTCGCAGGCGGTCGACAAGGGCACGTCGTGGGTATTCACGCCGAGCGGGAGCTACATGATCCCGAAGCCGATCGAGTTCTCGGACCCGGACGCCGTGCCGCTGGTCAGGCGCAACGACTTGTTCTACCTCAAGATGGACAAGTACGGTGAAGGCGTCAAGAACTCGCTCGTCATGCCGGTGCGGGGCGAGGAGCCGGGAGGCGAGGCCGGCGGCGCATCAGCTGCGTCCAGGGCAGCGGCGAGAGCCGCGCTCCAGGGCGGCGGCGGAGGAGCTGCCGCGACTCACGCTCAGGCCGAGGCGAGCGAGCCGGCAGCGCAGGCAGTGCTCGAGGAGTCCGTGCCGGTTCGAGTCAAGAAGGATCCGGTGAAGCCAAGCCTGGCCGAGCAGAGGACGCACGAGCTGGTGCACATTCCGGCGAGGTCCTGGTGCTGGGTGTGCGTCAGATCCAAGTTCACGGACGACCCGCACTACAAGGCCGGGCACGAGCGCACGGGCGACGAGGTCCAGATCGACTATTACTTCCTGGGCCAGCTGAGCATCCTCAACATGGTGCACATGAACTCCCAAGCTATTCATGGCATCATGGGGCCGAAGGGTACCGACGCCTACATGGTCAAGACAGCGGTCGCCACCATCGAGAACTGGGGGCTGGATCGCATCGTGCTGAAGCACGACCAGGAGGCGTCGATCACGGCCCTGGCGAGGGAGATCAAGGCTCAGCGGAAGGCGCCCACGATGGTCGAGTCAGCTCAGCGGGCTAACCATCAGGGAGTCGGTGGAGTGGAGCGCGCCAACGAGGAGCTCGGCAAGCAGATCAGGGCGCTGCTGTTCTCGGTGGGCGACAACTACAAGCGGGAGCTCCCAGCCGATCATGGGCTTCTACCTTGGCTCATTCGGCACGCTGGCTGGCAGCTCAACCGCTTCACGGTGCACGGCAACGGCAAGACGACCTACGAGGTGCTCAAGGGGAGGCCATATCGGGGCGAGCTCGTCAACTTCGCGGAGTGCGTCTGGGCGAGGGACCCCACGCCGACCTCCAAGCTGCAGCCTCGGTGGCACGCGGCGGTGTGGCTGGGCAAGACAGAGGTTTCGGACGAGCACCTGGTGGCGGGTCCAACGCGCACGACGAGGGTGCGCACGGTGAGACGGCGACCGGAGGGCGAGCGGTTCGTGCTGGAGGAGCTGGACAAGTTCGCTGGGGTGCCGTGGGACATGCGCCGGGCTCCACAGATCGGCATCGTGCCGGCGGGAGCGCCCCAGGTGGAGCCGAATCAGCAGCGGCTGATGCCGCCACCTCCGCCACCGCCAGTGGTCTTACCGGCTGCGGGCCCGGAGGCGCTGGTGCCACCAGCGATGGTCGGGCCGGCGCCGCCCGCGGGGCCAGGAGGCGCAGGGCTGAGGTCGACGTACATCACGAGGGCGTTGATCGACAAGTACGGCTGGACCCCCATGTGCCCGAGGTGCGTCACAGGCATGGGATCGCACAGTGAGGAGTGCCGGAAGAGGATCGAGAACGAGCTGCGCAAGGAGGAGATGGCCAGGGCAGCGGCGGGGGCCGCGCCCTCGTCGGCAGCGGCGGGAGCTGCGCCGACGCCGGCGGCGGCTGGGGCCGCGCCGGAGCCAGCGGCTGGAGCTGGAGACGGCAGGCCAGGATCGTCCGGGGACGCCAGCATGGCACCTCGCGATGACCAGGGCGAGGCGGCGGCGAAGAGGCCGCGCCAGACAGCGGCGATCACAGTCGGGTCGCTCGCGGTCGGGGCCTTCGTGGAGATCAATCCCTACACGTACGAGGGCCTGGACCAGCAGTCCCACGAGGAGCTCGAGACGGTCACGGAAATCGAGAGCTGCGAGCCGCTGGAGATCGGGATGTTCGAGGTCAGCCCCGTCGAGCCGGCGGCGATCACGGTCCTGCCAGACACGGAGAAGCACGTGTACGACGCGAGGAGCGGGAAGGAGCTCCCCAGGGACCTGGTCAGGCGCGGGCGCGAGGCCGAGATCGAGGAGATGCGGCGACACGGCGTCTTCGAGGAGGTCCGCGTGGCTGAGAGCCGGGGCAAGGTGGTGCGTTTCAAGTGGGTCGAGGACCTGCGCACCAAGGACGGCACCTCCTTCGTCCGGTCCCGAGGCGTCGCCATGGAGATCAACACGTACGGCCGAGAGGACTGCAACGCGGGCACGCCGCCGATCGCCATCGTCAGGGCGATCGTCTCCTTGGCGGCGACGAAGAAGGGTCGGAGGCATCTCTCGGTGCATGACGTGCACGTGGCGTTCTTCCACGCCGACCTCGACGAGTGGATCGTCGTCATCCCGCCTCCAGGACTTAGGAGAGACGGGTACGTGTGGCAGCTCCGGAAGGCCATGTACGGCACGCGCAAGGCGGCACAGGCTTGGCAGGAGTACGTGGCCGGGGTGTTCAAGAAGAACAACTGGACGCGCATCGCGGTGGCGGCGGGCGTGTACCACGAGTCTCTCTTGGACATGACCTCGGCGATCCACGGTGACGACATCCTGACCGAGGGCGAGGAGGAGTCCCTGGATGTCCTGGACCAGCAGCTGATGGCGAGCATGGACGTCAAGTGCATCGGTCGTGTCGGGCCGGATGGCGTTCGCGAGCTCCCATACCTCAAGCGCAAGATCAGGTGGACGGGCAAGGGGTTCGTCTGGATCGGCGACACGAAGCACGTGACGAGGTGCGTGGAGCTGCTGGGCCTTACGGAGTGCAAGCCGGCGGACACGCCTGGGAGCAAGGCCACGGGCAAGAGCGTCCGGGAGGCGCTGGATCCACTTCCACACGACGAGGCGAAGCTCTACCAGCAGGTCGCGGGGCTCGTCAACTACGTGGCGGTAGACAGGCCGGACATCCAGTTCGCGGCGAAGGTGATCCTCACGGACATGGGGAAGCCCACAGTCATCAGCATGCTCCGGCTGAGGCGGTGCGTGCGGTATCTCCACGGTCGGCGCGAGCTCGGGTGGTTCTACGAGGAGCAGGAGATGCCCAAGGCGGTTCTCTACGAGACGGACTCGGACTGGGCAGAGGATGAGATCACGAGGAAATCGACCAGCTCCGTGTACGGCTTCTTCGGCAGCCACCTTCTGGAGACCCAGGTGGCATCGCAGCCCGTCGTCGCGCTCAGCAGCGGGGAGGCCGAGTTCTACGCCATCGGCCGAGGCGCGGCGAGTGCGATCATGATGCGGCAGTTCTACCAGCAGTGTGGCATCGAGGTCGCGTCGAAGGTTCACAGCGACTCGAATGCAGGCAGGGCGATCGCGACGCGGATCGGCAGTGGCAAGGTACGGCATCTACAGATACGAGATCTGTGGGTGCAGGAACGAGTCAGGCTCGGCGAGTTGCAGCTCGGGCGAGTCGACACGGAGAGCAACAGGAGCGACTTGGGGACCAAGCATCTGGACGGCAAGCGGGTGCTCAAGTTGCTGGAGATGTCCAACCTGCGGCTTCTGACCAAGGGGCTCGCCGCAGGCTTGGGCGTCACTTTCACGGAGGCGGCCGAGCACGGGGACAAGCAGTGCTCCGCGGCCGCTGACGAGGAGGTCGAGTCGAACATCGGCTCGATCGGTCCCGCCATGATCGTGTTCATCATCGTGCTGGTGCTCGCGGTCAAGGGCGCAGTTGAGTGCACGAGAGGGGCGGTGCAGCTCTTCTCATCTAGGGCGGCGGGTGCTGCCCCACCAGCGGGAGCGGCGAGGGCTGCCCCGCAGGCCGACGGCACGGCGAGGCCCGAGGCGGCGTCGAAGGACGCGCCTGAGGGGCATGTCGTTTCTCGGGCAGCGGCGATAGCTGCGCCTGAGCGGGTCGCCGAAGGGCGAAACCTCGGTTCGGAGTACTTCGGGAAGATGCTGGCTGAGGCCACCGTGGCAGAGCTCAAGGAGGAGCTCAGGTGGCGGAAGCTGCCGGTGAGCGGCTTGAAGGCGGACCTCATCGTTCGTCTGACGAGGGACGGCGGCCAGCACATGGCCAGCAGTGAGGGGCTGGCTGCAGCGGCGTGGGCCGCGCGGCTGGTTCCAGGCAGGGTGCCTATCCGGGCGTTTCGCTCGGATGCGAGCTTGAGCTCGCACCTAGGCGCGCTTCTCAGCAGCACGAGGTAGGTTCGGGCCGGGATGGAAGACCCTCTGAGGGCCACCCAAGACGGGTGAGGACGCGGCACGCTGGCCGCTCCTTTTGAGCCAAGGGCGCGCGTCGGGCGCGGGCGCGCGGGAGCCTCGGCGGGGACGCCCGCTTCGGCTTGAGCTTGAGCCTTCAGAGGGAGGTTCGAGCCGCAGTACAGATGAGAAGATGCGAGGCGATGCGCTCGCCTGCATCTTGGAGGCGTGTTGACTGTACATGCTAATCTGTAGCCCCTTGGTCCAAGTAAAAACCATCAACACTTTGGGCCCTCTGGGGCCGTCTCGGGGCCTTCTTGGAGGCATCATGGGACGATCTTGGGGCCCACTTGGGCAGTCGTGTTCGTTATCAAAACGCAAAATACGAATGTGCTGAAAATGCACGTCTTTCAAAGGAATGAGATGATTTGGGCCTCTTCGGGCCCTCTCGGCGATCCTCTGGAGGCGCTTTGGGACTGTCTTGGGGGCTTCGTGGGCCATCTTGAAGCCATCTTGAAGCATTCTTGGATCGTCGTGGGGCAACCCTGGGCCGTCATGACGCTCTCTTCGACTGTCTTGGCGCTCTGTCTGGGCCATATTGGGCTATCTTGGGGCTTTTGGGGGCTCCGGAGACTCCAGGCGGTGGCGAGCTCGTGCCCCCATCCCCCCCTCCAGAACGGTTTTCGACCCCAGGGGAAGGGAAACAGGGGAGGGGGACAGCCAAATGTCGCACACGCCTTGTCACCCCGGCAAGCGGGGGTCGGCGGACTTTCGACGCCTTCCTGAGTTGTTTCTATCCAGATATTCCGAAGGATGTGTGCCGATGCCGGTGAAGCTCCCTCGTCTTCGCCTTCTCGGGCCTCCTGGGGGACTCCCGTCGCCGCCGCTGGACTCGCTTTTGAGTTTTGGTCACGGCGCGCCCCGGGAGGAAACGGGAGAGGGGGGGAGGGGGGGGGGGGAAGGTGTGGCTGCGTCATCGTATCCTCTCTCCCCGAGGCTCCACCGCGAGGGCGAGGGGGGGAGGGGGAGGGGGAGGGGGAGGTGTGGCTGCGTCATCGTATCCTCTCTCCCCGAGGCTCCACCGCGAGGGCGGCAGTGCGTCGCACGTGAGGAGGCGCCACGAACGAGAGGGGCCCCGAGGGCACCGGGGTCGTGGTTCTGCGCGGCCGCCCTCGACCTCCCGGGGCCCTGACGCGGGTCCTGGGGCCGTCAGGGGGCCTCCCCTCGGGGCCCGACCACTCGCGAGGCGCGGGTCGGCCCCTCAAAAAGTATGTGTGTGTGTGTGTGCTGTTCTCTCGTCAAGGTGGTCCAGAGGAAGGGCCGAGGTTCCAGGATCCGGGCGTTTCGTGAAGGGGAGTGGGGGGTGCGACAGATGGGGGGGGGGTCGAGGGCTGCAGGAGAGGGGCTCCCCAAGGGGTCTTCACGAGGCCCCTAGAGGGCCTCGGAGGAAGGCGCAGGAAACGCGCACCTTCTTTCCCCCCCCCCGTTCCCAAACACTCGACGATGTCGGCGCGCCGTTCTTCCGAGGCGTGACCTGCCGTCTTTGAGAGGGCGCCTCGACCACCAGTGCCAATTCCGCCTCGGACGCAAGCTTTGCCGTGGGTTTGCCGTGGTGCCGGCTTCGTCTACTTGGGCGTGTTCGGAACAGAAGGCACGGCGACCCCTTTCAGGAGCGAAAGAATAACGTATAAGTTGTACATGAATCCACGTTGGTTTCGAGAGTACGCATTGCGCGAAAGTTTGCATCACGAGATTGGCCTCGCGGACTGGGGGGGGGTCGTGGTCATGTACGTGGTCGGACGCCTGCGTACTCTGTGGGCCCCCTACCCCTCGCCAGAGACAAAAGTACCACTACCACCAGCTACGGGGGTGGCTGTCCCACCCTCTCGAGCTGGTGGCACCTCGTTCCGAGCATGCCTGCAGAGAGTTCCCGGAAGGAGGTGCCACCAACTCGTGGGGAGGGAGCGGCTACCCCCCTAGCTGGTGGTAGTGGTACTTCTGTCTCGCCTGAACCCCTGTTCCCAGACGTTCGACGATATGATTCGTTCAATCCGCGGCCCCAGAGGTCCCCACGCCTTCCCCGGGGGCAGCCCCAGGGCCCGACCATGGCACCCCTGGATGCCGAAACCGAGGAACAGCGCTGGTACTGAAACACATTTCGTATCGGCGGTGGTCTGGGCGTGCTCCCCCCCATAAATCTGGAGGTCGGAAAGGGGTGTGGCATAAAGGGGTATGGTGCCAATCGTGGAAATGGCGATGCTATCTGCGACAAATAACATCGCCAGAGTCCCCTTTACCTAAAATTAGCACCACACCCCTTTACACCATACCTTTTTCCTACCTCCAAAATAAAGCAACGCCGCTACGCCTGTCCTGGCAAGGCCTCGGGCTGCGCATGGGCAGACTCCCCGGGCAGTCCCGCCCAGCCTCAGCAGGTCTCCCGAGTGGTCTCAGCTGGCCTCCACAGGCTTCCCGAGCAGTCCAGGGCGGTCTCAACTCCCCACCCCTGGGGCGCGGAGCGCTCCAGGGGTACCGCCTGGGCCGCCTCTGGTGGCGCCTCTGTGGCGCTCCGCGCCCCAGGGCTGGGGAGTTGAGACCGCCCTGGACTGCTCGGCAAGCCTGTCGAGGCCAGCTGGGACCACTCGGGAGTCTGCCGAGGCCGGGCGGGGCTGCCTGGAGAATCTGCCTGGGCGCAGCCCGAGGCCTTGCCAGCGATTGGCCCGTGGTGCCCCACGCCCCCTGCAGCAGCGCCTGGCCGGACCGCCCCCTCCCCCTTGGCATCGCTCGAACGTGTGCATTTCCCCTTCGGCGAGGACCATCGAGGAGCATCCTTGATCATTTGGCGAAAAAGCCACGCACGAAACCGAACAAAAACACAGGGAATGGACGTCCGAGCGATGGCCAGCCCCCGCCCCGGGGGGTCCCTCTCGAGGTGCGGCGCGCAGCCGCCTCGGCGCGGGCCTCGCGCGGTGGTGGGGCCTCGCGCGCGGCCGCCTCGCCCTCGGCGCCGCGCCGGCGGGGGCCCTCGCCTTTTTTTCGGGGGCCCTCTCGTCGGGCGCCGCCGCTGGCGTCGTGAGCTGTTTTTTCACGGCCACCGCTGTGGAGCAGTGTCGAAGCGTCTGGGCTTGCCTGTAGGCCCACCAAGGATCCTCTAAGAACTTTGTGTGGTCTGCACGACATGTTCTTAGAGAACATTTCTGGCTGAGACTGTTCTGTTTGAACACATCGGCTTCATGTTCTAAGAACGCTTGTGGTGTTCCTATAGAGCATTCTTGTGTTCGGCGAACGTATCCTGGTAGGCCTACAGGAATCCTGGGACGGTCGGTCCCCTGCTCAACACTGTGGCTCAGGGCGGCGGACCCACGGTTGTGCTCTGCTGGGCGCCGTCGGCTCCTCGCACAGCAGAGCGCTGCCACGGTCAGCCGTCACTGGCCTGCAGTGGGGGTGGCGAGAGGCGGGCTCACTTCGGCAGGCCCAGAGGTCCGCGCGTTGTCTTTCTGTGGTGCGACATTTCGGTTCATGTCGGAATGGCCGCGGGGGGTTGCCACGGGGATAGGGAGGTTTCAAGCGAATGCGAATGTGGGCCATAGTTGGCGTGAGTTAACCTATAAGTTAGTTGGCTGCCATTGCCCCAAGTGGCTGGGATGGGTTCGATAACTCCGCTGGGTGGGCGCAGTCCACGCAGGCAAGATCTTGAGCCACTTAGGGAACTTCTGATCCACGGATGAGCTCTCTTGGGACATGTATACGCCACCTTCGCTTCCACGTATCATGTCCCTATCCCCCTAGCAACCCCCACGGTCATCCAAGTGGGGCCCGTTTTCGGGCCCTGGGACCTTCAGGCACGGATCTGGGACGCAGAGCTGGCCCCGTGGGAAGGGGTCGGGACCTCTGGAGCCGCGCATTGGGAAGATCGCATCATCGGATGTCTGGGGAGATGCGGGGCATCTCCGCCCGGCGCGGGCGTCGTGCGAGCCGCGCTCCTTGTCGGCGGGGCGTGAGGCGTTCCTCCCCTCCGCCTCGCCACCCTTCTCGCCTGGGCTCTGGGCTCCTGCTATCTTCCTATCCTTCCATCCCGCTCCTCTTCCTCGCCTCCTTTTCGTCCGCCCTCCCTCCCTCGGGTCTCCCCCTCCCCCTCTTCGCATCCTTCCGCCCGTCCCTCCCTGCGTCCCTCCTCCATTCCCCGCCCTAACTCCCTCCTCCTCGTGTGCTGCAAGGGCCTGGTTCGATTCCCGTCCCAACTGGGTTGTGGACGCTGTCCGTGCCAAACTCACCGTCAGCACGCACGTGGCCCTACCACGTTGATGCATGTCCCGGCGGATCCGGGGCGAGAGGACATGAAGCACTTGCAGGGCAGACCACAGCATCGTGTGGAGCGGCGCGAGAAGTATTGGCAGAAGGTGTCCCATGTGGATGTGCGACTCATGGACGCGTCGCGGCATCCTGCCCGAGCCGTGCGCCGTTACGAGCAGTGCGTGTTCGTGGCGCTGTACCTGTTCTCTCTGACAACGCGCTCCATTGTTTGAGCGCACCTTGAAGGTGGGTGTTATCGGTGTGCCCTCCCCAGAAGTGCCTTCTACCATAGCCTATATCGTGTCTCTTGGGCTCGAGGGCGGTGACTGCCCAGGACTTGGTTGCCGATGTTGCCGCGTGCATTCGGCTTCTTTCGATGCGTTTCCGTTCTGCCCAAGGGGATTTGTCTGGCTCAAGTCGCAGGCCACGTATGTCTTGCACTAAGGGCACTTCGAGCTTAAGCTATGTTCGGCGTCCTTCCCTGCTCTTGGTGTATGTCTCGAAGGTCGTTCGATTGGTATCGTATTCTTGGCTATGGCGAAGTCGCTCCACCACGTTGCCCACCATACCTTGATTCGACGAGCTTTGGTTTTTGGTTTCAACGCCTGGTCATCAACGGTCCTCGTGGCTTTTCCATCGTTGCCCGTGCGTCATCGTTTGGGGATACGTTCCAGGTGTGCACGTATCGTCTTGCCACTTTCGTGGCGGGCTGCGCGTCCGAGCCACTGATGCGTTGGATGGTCGCCGAGGGAGTGCACCGTGCTGCGGAGTTTCATCACTACGTCCTTGTGTGCCCAGTGGCAGGTCAAGTCCAGGCTCTGGGTAACGAGGCCGACAAGTTCTGCGGGCGAACGGGACCTCTTGTCGCTAACACGCGCTACTGGACCAGATTCGTGGCCATGCTCACCTTCTCTTCCGATCCTAAGCTGGTGTTCAAGGTCCCACCAGATGTGGTGAGTGATGTTCTTGCTGCTGTCCCTCATCTTGCATGAGCACCTCGACAAGACTCTGAATCTCTGTGTGGAGTTCACGGTGAGAGTTCGCCGTGTTCTCAACAAAATTGTGTCCGAGCTGGTCGGCTTCGTTGTTTGGTCAATATTTGTTAAGGAGGCCAAGCCTGGCCCCCCCCCCCCGCACCATGTCGGCCGACTCGTCAATTCTGGTATGGGTAGTGCTGCCCTCTTTGAGGAACTTACATCAGTATTCACAGCGATGCTAAATTCAGGGGCTGCCATGAGATTTTCTGCCGTATGGTCCAGGCCTTGCCGATGGGTGTCCATGGACCTGCCCCTCGCATACAACGTGCGGGAACTTCTACAACTGCGCGATTCGACATTATTACCATGCTGCTTGTCTGCGTATTTCGCAATTATCAGGACGTCTTTGTCTTGCCTCCGCTGTCATAATACTCCACCTCGTGCTTTCGTGTGCTGGCCAGTGACAGGCTATTGGTTCGGCTTTGCGGACTACAGCACGGAATGCGGTGCGTGCAGCAGCAGCTGTGGTTGTAGCATCGTTGCTCAGATTCGGGTCGCCGTTCGTGTCCCCGACTTAGTGGGTAATTCCATTGGCGACCGTCTGGTGTTTGCTCCCAGCAATGTTGCGCACTCAGTTTCGCATTCTGCTTTGTGTTGGACCTGGTTTCAGGCCTGTCAGCGACATGAGCACATGTCTCAGCTTGATCACCTGTCGACTTCTCTGTCCCGTGCTCCCTGCTTTACTGGTGAGAGGTCTGCTACACTAAGTGCCTTCCCCCTCTGCTTCTCATGCAGCCCCTCCCTCCGGGGGCATCTGTGTTTTGAGCGTGATAGGGGCAGCGCCCCTCCAGGGACGTCTCCAGCATCATGATGGAGCGATACGCGCTTACCGCCAGCACCCTGAACACCCCCAGGGTGCGAGCGGGCTTGTGCGTGACCCTGCTCACCTTCTTCTTCCCCCTTTCCCCATGGAGCTTTCTCTCGACTGGGTTCTCTCAGGTCCTTCCCCTCGCTCTGCCCCCTGCCTCCCTCAACCCTAGCCACGGTCCTCCTGCGCTGAAGCAATGACTTGCGGTCCGCCTTGCGCGATCAATCAGTACTTCCCACGCCCTCCTCCTCCTCGTCCTCCTCTGGGCTCCTGAGGGTTCGGGAGCCCCTAACGGCAAACAACACCGGTCACCGATTCTCGAACCTCTTTCTCTTCTCTCTCCGCCCCCTTTTGTCTCTGCCTGGTCGTGCCCACACTCCTGGGGTCCGCCTCGCAGACACAGGGCAGCGCGCCAGCTGCGCCAACGCTCCAGGGAGTAGGCCTGGCTCGGAAAAAGGGCCCACTCTGCGCCCCGTCGCTGCTGCTCCTCCACGCCCTCTACGTCCTCCACTTTTTGATTCGCCCTCTCCACCTCTTCCACATCATCCACACAGCATGTGTATCAAGTGAGAGATTTGCCTGCCAGCGGGTGCCCCACCGCGGTGTCTTATCGCCCGATGGCCCCAGGGACCCACGGAAACTCTTGGGCACCTTGGGACCCTCAAGCGTAGAGGAAGAAGATGCCCAGAGATTTCTTATAGCAAGAGGTGTCCACTGTATCCTCCCCCCTCCCAGGGGGCCAGGGCCTCAGCCCTGCTGTTGCTGCTGCTGGTGTTCATGAGCCTCATTCCTCCTCCTCATCTCCTCCTCCTTCTCCTCCTCCTCCTCCTCATTCTCCTCCTCCTCCTCCTCCTCCTCCTCCTCTTCCGAATCCTCCGCCTCCTCCTCCTCCGCCTCCTCCTCTTCCTCATTCTCTTTATCCTCCTCCGCCTCCTCCTCCTCCACCTCCTCCTCTCGGGTGCGGGTCGAGGTGAGGATCAAAGATGGGTCTTTCTGCCATATGTTGGCCCCGTTTTGAGGCCCCTGGGGGAGGCCTGATACACTCTGGGGAACTTTAGGGACAATGGGGACCTTCTGGAGAGACCTGGCTTGGGCGGGCACTGGTCGCGATGACCACGGAGCTGGCAATCACTGCCACGCCCTCTCCAAGGGCCTCAATCGTCTAGAACGCAAGCAATATAGCATGTTTGTGTCGCGTCGACGTGGGTGCGACCCCAGGGCGGACGATCATGGTTGAGTGCCGCCAATTGCCCAGGATCGGACAATATGGAGCGGTCTGGCGATCTCAAGGCCTCCGATCATTCAAGATTTAACGAGCCACTTGGTTTCAGAAACAAGCGCCCGGGTCGTGACGACACTGGTGGACACGGCGATGAAGGG
Source organism: Prorocentrum cordatum (assembly GCA_963575745.1). Taxonomy (NCBI): domain Eukaryota; class Dinophyceae; order Prorocentrales; family Prorocentraceae; genus Prorocentrum; species Prorocentrum cordatum. Next base: position 367,437 of record CAUYUJ010019071.1, read on the forward strand.
CCCGCTGGTGCGGTCGAATGCACCAGCGATGCGGCCCATGTCCGGGCGCGGGCATCCAGCCGTTTTAGCCCGCTCGGGCCTCTAGCAGCTTGCCTGGCCGCAGCTTGCCCATGTCCATGACCGGCGCCTGGGAGATCAACTTTCTGGTACCGGGTCAGGCAGTGGATGTGGACATAGTAAGTCGGGCCCCTTGGGGGGGGGCGGCCAAACATTCATGGCCTCCTAAATGAGATCCAAATAGGTGGGATTGACGATCAGGCCGCATCGGCAATGCATCGGCGATGCGGCTCGATCTGGAGCCCGATCTTCTCCACGCCGACGGCGCCGATGCGTTGCCGAAGTTGCTGATGCATCGCCGACGTATCGGCGATGCACTGGCGATGCCGCACGATCCTCGGACCCCATCTACTCGGGCCCCATTTGGTAGGCTCCGAAACATATGCATATCCAAGGGTCAGCCACACGCGCAGAGGGCTGTAGGGGGAGGGGGGAGGGCTTCTTAGAAGCACCCTGCTTCTTCAGGGGCGGCCGCGAACCGGTCGGTTCGGTTACGTCGGTGGGTGTCGGTTGGAATCGATCGGTTCGGTCGGTTCGGTTGTTGCGGAGTCCTTGCGTCGTCGCGTCCTTTTCGGTTACTTCGGTTGATTCGGTTTCGCCGCGGGTGCTTCGTACCGTCCCGGGGGATCGAATCCACCAGTTTCCAATTCGGCTTCGCTGCCAACGGATTCGCGCCGATCCGACCCCGCTTAGCCTTTCCCGTTGAAAAAAAGAGGAGTGGAGGAGGAGGAGGAGGAAGAGGAGGAGGAGGACGACGACGAGCAGCAGCAGGAGCAGGAGCAAGGAGGGAGGAGGGTTACCGGACGAGGGAGCTTGGGCGAGAAAAAGGGCCCTTCAGGGCCGCCCTGGGACGGCCGAAAGGGCAGTGGAGACGCCCAAATCGCACGCCTAAGCGGTTCAAACATATTTTGGGGCTCCCCACGGGCTTGCGGCGGGCGTTCGGGACAAGGGAGGGGGGAGAGAGCAGGGAGGAATGAGCAACGAGGAGGACGGAGGGTGGACCCGACGTCGTCGGGCGCCGAAGGGAGCCCCAGACTGCTCGACCCCTTTTCCTCGCGCGTGCGTCCATTTTTTCCTCCGTTGCCCCAGGGTCTGGAAATGGCCTCCCGAGGCCGCCGCCGCCGCCGCCCTGCCATCGTCGTTGTCGCGCTGATGCCGCGCTGCTGCCGCGCTGCTGCGGCCCATGTTCTTTGGACCCCCTGCAGGAGCCCGCGGGGGGCGCTCGGGACGAGGGAGCCCCGGCGGGAAAGGGGGCCTCCAGGGCAGCCTGGTGACGGCCGAGAGGGCGGTGGGAAAGCCCGCATCCCATTCCTGGGCGGTGCAAACATGTTTTTGGGGGCTGCCAGGGGGCTTGCGGGCGGTCCTCGGGACGAGGGGGCCTGGGGGCCTCGGGGCCGTCCGGGGACGGCCACAAGTGCGGCTGAAGTGCCAGACATGCACCTGCAAACGATTCAAACATCTTTTCGGGGCCCCCAGGGGTCTGCCGGCGGCCCTCGGGACGAGGGAGCCCCCGGCGGGAAAGGGGAGCTCGAGGTCTGCCCGGGGAGCTCGAGGGTGGTGGAACAGCCCGGATCGCATTCCTGAGCGGCTCGAACATTCGGGGGTGGACAGGACCCCCAACAGTGACACGTCGATTAGTGAATTGTCCGTTTTCGGTTCTCGAGATGGCGCCCCATCCCCGAAAGGGGGTCTGTCCATCCCCGAAACATGTTTTTGGGGGCTGCCAGGGGCTTGCACGGGGGGCCCTCGGGACCAGGGGGCCTCCCGGGCCGCCCGGCCAAGACCGACAGGGCGGTGGCAATGCCCGGGTCGCATCCCTGGGCGGTTCAAGCATGTTCTTTGGGCACCTTGGGGCCCGCGGGGGTCCCCGGCGGGAAAGGAGAGAGCATGTTACGCATAGAATGAAGTCAATGGAAATAAATTGCAGTGGATCCGTGAGTGGATCAATCTTGATGAGGCTATGACGCCTCATCAAGATTATGGGGACAGCCGAAAGGATTATGGAAATGCGCGAATCGCATTTCCACCAGGCGCCTCGGCGGGAATGGGGGTTTCCGGGGCCGCCCCGGGGGCGGTTGAAGGGGTCTTGGAAAACCCCGAATCACATTCCCGGGCGATCCAAACATGTTTTTGGGGGCCCCGGGGGGCCTGCGGGAATCCCACGGCACGAGGCGGCCTCGGCGGGAAAGGGTGCCTCTGGAGCTGCCCGGGAACGGCCGAAAAGGCTACGGAGAAGCCCGAATCGCATTCCTGGACGGTTCAGAAATACGTTTTGGGCCTCCAGGGGCTTGCGGTAGCCTTCGGGAGAAGCGGGTGCCTACGGGGAGAAGGGGGCCCGGTTGCTTCAAGAGTATTTTCTTCGGGCCCCTCTGGGCCAGATGGCCCTGGGAGTGGCAGGTCACCACCCACCAAACCACCCCAACCCAACCCGAAGGCTCAGATTTACCCTCGATTTCCAGGGGGGGGGTCGGGAAACATCGAAAAAACACATGTGGAACCCTTACCCCCCCCCAACCCGAAATTCGGGTCTTCGGGTTGGGTTGGGGTGGTCTGGTAGGTAGTCAGCAGGAGGAAGCCCTTGGACCCATCCTTCGACCTCAGGCTTGACTTGGCCACGAGAGTTCCTCGGAACCACGGGAGGCACTTGCGCAGTTCAAAAGCCGCGTCGCTTCGGTTTTCGCGTAGCGTCGCTTCGGCTTCGGCGTCGCTTCGGCTTCGCGTCGTGTCGCTTCGGCTTCTGCGTCGCTTCGCATCGGTTCTGGCTTCGGCATCGCTTCTGTTTTCGCGTTCGATCGGTTTCGGGTGGCTTGCTTGGTTATGCAGGCTCCCTTTCGGTTTCGATCGGTTTCGATTTTCTTATCGGTTCGGTCGGCTTTCGGTTTCTCGGCAACTCGTGGCCGCCTATGTTTTTAGAAGGCGTGGGCCTTGTCTGCAGATGTAAAGCCCGCGCCTTCTCAGAAGGAGGGTGCTTCTAAGAAGCCCTCCCCCCTCCCCCTACCCCCCTTGTGCGCGCCGCCAGAACTCCCCAACTCGCAGCGGGGCGCCGCACCGCGCGGCGCCTCCGGTGCGGCCCGTGCGGCCCGCACCGCTCACCCCCACCCTCGACGGCGGCATCCGCCAGCATCCCTGGCAGGTGGGGGGGTGCGGGGACCAGGGGCGCGCGGGGCTCCGCCGCCCAACCAGGCCGCCGACCAAGAAGTCCGCGCAGATTTCCGACAGTTTGTGTAGCACCCCGCAGTCGCGGATAGGAGTGAGGGCGCGGGGTGGGTCGCGGGGTGGGTCGCGGGTGGGTCGCGGGCGAGGACGACTACAACAACAACAACAACAACAACAACAACAACAACAACAACAACAACAACAACAATCATTTTAAAGTTCTTCGCTCCTATCTGCTCGCGTGCGATTCAACACGTAGATCCCGAACCCTTGATACCCACCCTCTTCGTGCTCGACCGTACCCAATTGGGGGTAGACCTTTCTTACCTGCAACTTGTACTTCGCGCAGCCCCTGAAGCAGGGGAAGCGAGGACGGATGGAAGGAAGGACATGGGGGAGGGAGGAGGATGGAGCACGGGCTAGGAGCAGAAAAGACGCGGCAGAACCAGACGGGCAAATCGGGCGGGATAGACCCTACCAGGCGGGTCGGGAAGGAGGGCCCAGGCTGCCAGGTCGAGCAGGCGGGTTGCTGAAGCGTGCGTCCTGCATGGATCGCAAGGAAGTCTCGGGTGACAGCTCGATTCCCAAATCAATCGTGAGGAAATCCACAGCGAGAGCGTGACTCCTGAATGTCTAGGGCGCGGCGTCTGAACAAATTGAGAGGAAGTCCCACGCGAGAGCGCGATTCCTGAATAGATGGTGAGGAAGTCCGGCGCAAGAGCGCGATTCGGAAATCGGAGGTTGGGGGGCGAAATCGCAGCGGAACGGAGACCCCCAACCATCGTTTCGTTCGTGTCGTGCGTGCGGGCGAGGCGAAGCTGCGTGGGCGCGCGAGAGGAATGAACCCGCCGCTGCTAGGGCGAAGTCAAGACAAATGATTCTCCCCCGCCCGCCCGTCCGTCCGTCCGGCGGTGGCTCGCAGTGTCCCGCGGTGTCCTGTGGTGTCCCGTGGTGTCCTGTGGTGTCCGCCGTTGCAAGGGCGAAGTTTAGACACATGATTCTCCCCCGCCCGCCCGTCCGTCCGTCCAGCGGTGGCTCGTGGTGTCCCGCGGTGTCCCGTGGTGTCCCGTGGTGTCCCGTGGTGTCCGCCGTTGCTAGGGCGAACTTAAGACAAATGATTCTCCCCCGCCCGCCCGTCCTTCCGTTCGTCCGGCGGTGGCTCGCGGTGTCCCGCGGTGTCTCGTGGTGTCCCGTGGTGTCCCGTGGTGTCCCGTTGAGTGAGATTGATAGTGCGATCGATAGTGAGATCGACAGTGAGATCGATGGTGAGATCGATGTGGTGTCCCATGGTGTCCCGTGGTGTCGCGTGGTGCCTCAAAAAGTGTGATCGATACTGAGATCGACAGGTGTCCCGTGGTGTCCCAACATGATGGACCCACGAACCCGGAAAGGGATATAGAACCGCATGCATGGAAACGTTTTCACGACACCGTATTGGGCGACGGGCACTTCCACGAGACACCCCGCGAAACATTCCACGAGATACGGGCGACCGTTTTCAACGTTTTCCTGGAAACATTCCACGAGACACCCCGCGAAACAGTCCACGAGACACCCCACGAACCATTCCGCGACGACAGGCAACCACTCAACCAAGGCGGTGTGGTCGTGCTGGGGAGTGGTCGTGCTGGGGTGTGGTCGTGCTGGGGGGTGGTCGTGCTGGGGGGTGGTCGTGCTGGGGGGGTAGTCGTGCTGTGCTGGGGCGTGGTCGTGCTGGGGCGTGGTCGTGCTGGGGCGTGGTCGTGCTGGGGTGTGGTCGTGCTGGGGTGTGGTCGTGCTGTGGTGAGGTCGTGCTGGGGTGTGGTCGTGCTGGGCGATGGTCTTGCTGGGGTGGGGTCGTGCTGGGGTGGGGTAATGCTGGGGTGTGGTCGTGCTGGGGTTTGGTCGTGCTGGGGTGGGGTCGTGCTGGGGTGTGGTAACTCTGCGGAGCAAGCGTTCCGCTCGAGACATCCTCAACACACGAAAGAGTGACCCGCACCCTGTGATTCATCGATCGGGATTTCACAAACAAGCGTTTCGCCTGAGACAGCCTCAAAGTTTAATCCGCCGGCCCACCTCGACCTCGATATTTATCAGGGAAAGAACCCTCCGGCCCACCTCAGTTGAGGCACCGGGGACAGGTTTATCACACTAAAAGAGAACCCTGGGCCTGCGCCCTTTCCGCGAGAAAGTGAGATCGATACTGAGATCGATACTGAGATCGATGTGGTGCCCCGAGGTGTACCGTGGTGTCCCGTGGTGTCCCAAAAAGCGAGATCGATAGTGAGATTGATGGTGAGTTCGACAGGTGTCCCGTGGTGTCCCGTTGAGTGAGATCGATGGTGAGATCGATCGTGAGATCGATGTGGTGTCCTGAGGTATCTCGTGGTGTCCCGTGGTGTCCCGTTGAGTGAGATCGATAGTGAGATCGATTGTGAGATGGACCGGTGTCCCGTGGTGTCCCGTGGTGTCCCGTGGTGTTCCGTTGAGTGAGATCGATAGTGAGATCGATTGAGTCAGATGTTGGTTCCCCCCCTCCCCCCCCACAACCTCCTTATCATCCGAAGGGTGGTCGTATAGGTAAAGTGTGAGGAAGTATCAGGCGGGAGCCGTTGTTGTGCACCGGGGCCCAACAACACAGTGTGAGGATGAATACGTTCCCTTATAAAAAAAACAGGCTACGAGCGCCGGGAGGGGCACTTCAATCGAAAAAATACAATGTGCACCGGTGGGGGGATCAACAACAGTAATTCTTCAGTAGTGAGAGTTCAACAGTCATTTCAATACTGTTCGCTCTTATCTGCTCGCGTGCCATTCACCACGTCTAACCCAAACCCTCGATGCCCGCCGTCTTCGTGTTCGATCGTACCCTCTCAGGGGTCTGTTTTCCTTACCTGCAACCTATATTTTGTGCAGCCCTCAAGGCAGGGGAACACAGGACGGATGGAGGGAATGCACAAAGGAGAGGGAGGAGGATGGAGCAAGAGAGAGAGAGAGTAGCAGGAGGGGGGTTAGGAGCAAAATACACGTGGCAGAACCAGACGGGCAGATCGGGCGGGTAGACCCTAACGGGCGGGTCGGGACGGCAGGCCCAGGCGGCCAGGTCGAGCAGGCGGGTTGATGAAGCGTGCGTCCTGCATGAGTCGGCATGAATCGCCCGGAAGTCCTACTCGAGAGCGCGATGCATGTATACAGTGTGAGGAAGTCCCGCACGAGAGCGCGATTTGGGAATACATTGTGATGACGTATCAGGCGGGAGCCGTTGTTGTTTTTGAATTGTCATTATTGCAGAATCATTATTGTTGATCCCCCCTCTGGTGACCGTAGTATTTTTCAATGGACGTGCTCCCCCCAGGGCTCGCACCCCGTTTTTAGGATTTATGATCAGGAGAAGTCACGGGGCTCAAACTGTGTTGTTGGCCCCCGGTTTACAGCAACAGCGGCTTCCGCCGGTTTTTTCTCACAATGTATTCCTAACTCGCGCGGGACTTCCTCACACATTGTCTACGAATCGCGCTTTCGCGTGGGATTTCCTCGCAGCTGATTCATTCGATCGATGCGCTTTCGACGCTCAGGAATGACGCTCTCGCTTTGGCTTTTCTCAGGAGTTACTTGGAAATCGCGCTATCGCTCGACCTCTCCTCGCGATTCATGCAGGACCCACGCTTCAGCAACCCACCTGCTCGACCTGGTCGCCTGGGCCCGCCTTCCCGAGCTGCCCGCTATGGGTCTGCCCACCCGATCTGCCCGTCTGTTTCTACCATTTGATTTCTGTTCCTTGCCCCCTTTAAATTTTTCTCGTGCTCCATTATTCTCTCTGCCCCTTTCACCAGTCATCTTTTCTCTTGTTTTAGGAGCTGCGCTCAATGCGCGCGGCAAGTAAGGAAGACATATCCCCAAAGGGGTACGATCGAAGACGACGAAGGCGGGTACCGACGGTTTGAGATATACATATTCGTTGGCACGTGAGCAGACAGGACCGATCAATATTAAACTGTCTGTTGTTGTTGTGGTTGTGGTTGTCCTTGTAGTTGTGGTTGTGTGCTGGTTAAACACTCACTGTTTTTTTAATGCTGATCCCCCTTCCCGTAAAACATATGTTTTTTCAAGTGAAGTGCCCCTCTCAGGGATCGCACCTTGCTTTTCATCAGGGAAAGTCTTCCTCCTCAAACTGCTTCGTTGGCTCCCGGACTACAACAAGAACGGCTCCCGCCTGATATTTTCGTGCAGTTGACTAAGGAAGCGCGCTCTCGCTAGAAACTTCCCCGCAATTCATAGAGGAATCGCGTTCTCGCGTGCGAGCTGTTCGCAATTTATTCAGGCGCCACGCCTTCGCCATTCAGGAATCGCGCTCTCGCCGGGGACTTCCTCATAATTTACTTAGGACTTGCGCTCTCGCCCGATATTTCCGGGCGAATTTTGCACGGCACGCGCACTCGCGTAACCTACGTGCTTTTCAAGTTGAAGTTCCCTCCCAGGTTTCGCTGTGTTTTTATACTGCTCAAACTGTGCCCCTGGCCCCCGGTTTACAACAACGGTTCCCGCCTGATATTTCCCCACAGGTTATTCCAAATCGCGATCTCGCGAAGGACTTCCTCGCAATTTATTAGGGAAATCACGCTTCGCGTGGGACATCCTTGCAGTTCATTCAGACGCCACGTTTTCGACACTCAGGAATCACGCTCGCGTTGTGGATTTCTTTAAGATTTCTCATGGAATCGCGCTATCGCTCGAGACGTCTTTGCGACTCACGCAGTACCGCTTAAGCAACCCGCCTGCTCCACTTGGCCGTCTAGGTCTGCCTTCCCGACCCACCCGTTAGGGTCTACCCGCCCGATATGCCCGTCTGGTCCTGCCACGTGTTTTCTGCTCCTAGCCCCCTTCCTGCTATTTTCTCTCGTGGTCAATCTTCCTCCCTCCCCCTTTATCCCTTCCTTCCATATGTCCTCTCTTTCCCTGCCTTAGGGGCTGCACGAAATACACACGTTGCAAGTAAGAGAGATTCATCCCCGAAAGGGGCACTATCGACGACGAAGAGGGCGGGTATCGAGGTTTTGAGATATACGTGTTGAGTGGTACCCGAGCAGGGAAATATCGAACAATCTTTGAATCATTGTTATTGTACGCCGGGGCCCAACAACGCAGTTTGGCGACCCATCACTTTCCCTTGTAAAAAACAGGGCGCGAATCCCAGGGAAAACATTTTAATTGAACAAGGACAATGGTTACCAGAGGGAGCACCCACAGTAATCTTTTAGAACTGAAATTCCAACAACAACTGCAACCACACACTCATAACCACAACAAGTACAACAACAACAACCCCAACAACAGTCACAACAACAACAACAACAGAAGGAAGAGCAACAGCGACACCAGTTTTAAGACTGTTCGCTCCTTCCTGCTCGCGTGCCATTTGACACGTACGTCCCAAACTTGGTGTACCCGCCCCCTTCGTCTTCGTTCGTGCCCTGCTGAAGCGTGAGTCTTGCATGAATCGCGACGAGGTCTCGAGCAATAGCGCCATGCCCAAGTAGCTTGTGAGATAGGCCAAAGCGAGAGCGTGATTCCTGAATGCCGAGGTGCGGCGTTTGAACACATTGCACACAGATCCCACGCGAGAGTGCGATTCCTGCGTAATGTGTAAGGAAGTCTCGCGCGAGAGCGCGATTTGGACATACTTTGTGAGGTAGTATCAGGCGGGTGCCGTTATTGTTGTAGACGAGGGGGACAGCACAGTTTGAGTACAAAGATTGTCTTTGATTGATAAACGGGTGCGAGCCCCGAGAGGGGGTATTTTAAGTGAAAACACACTGTGTACCAGTAGGGGGACCAGTCATACTGATTCTTCAAGGTTCTGAGCTCAACAACAACAACAACCATTTTTTTATTGTTTGCTCTTACCTGCTCGCGTGCCATTCAACACGTATACCCCAAACCTTGGTACCCGCCCTCTTCGTTTTCGATCGCACACCCCTGGGAGCATATCTTCCTTACCTGCCGCGTGTAACTGGTGCAACCCCTGAAACAGTGGAAGAGAGGACGGATTGATGGGGGAGGGGGGAAGATGGAGCATGAGAGAAATTAGCAGGAGGCGGGCTCGGAACAGAAAGGATGTGGCAGAACCAGACGGGCAGATCGGGCGGGTAGATCCTGACAGCTGGATCTGGAATGCTGGCCCAAGCGGCCAGGTCGAGCAGGCTGGTCGCTGAATCGTGGGCACTGTGCAGCATTTGCAGCGGGCGGGTAGATCCTGCCGGGCGGGTCGGGAAGGCGGGCCCCAGCGGCGGTCGAGCGGGCGGGTTGCAGGATTTCCCCTTGCAAAGAAGAAGGTGCGAACCCAAGGAGGAGCATTTTGTTTTGAAAGCACAACGGTCACCGGGCAAGAGGGGTCAACAGTAATGATTGTTTACGCATGAGAACTAAGCAACAACAGCAACAACAACAGCAGCAGCAACAACACCACCGACAGCAAGAACCGCAACAACACCAACACCAACGACATCAATACCACCATCAGCAAACGTAACAATATCAATCATCCAAGACTGTTCGATCCTGTCTGCCCGCGTGCCATTCAATACGTGTATCCCGAACCCTCGATACCCTCCTTTTTCGTCTTCGATTCGAGCCCTTTTTGGGGTACATCTTCCTAACCTGCCACGCGCATTCAGCGAAGTCCCTTAAACAGGGAAAAAACAACGGGTGGAAAGGGGGAGGGGAAACGATGGAGCACGAGAGAAATTAGCAAGACGGGCAGGTAGGGCGGGCAGACCTCAGCGGGCGGGTCGGGAACGCGGGCCCAAGCGGCCAGGTCGAGAAGGCGGGTTGTTGAAGCGTGGGTTTTGCATGAATCGCGAGGGAGTTTCGAGCGATAGCGCGATGCCCAAATAAATCGTAAGAAATCCATAGCATGATTCCTGAGTGTCGCTGCATCTGAGTAAATTGCAAGGAAGTCCCCCGCGAAAACGCGATTATGGGAATACCTTGTGAGGACTTATCAGGCGGGAGCCGTTGTTGTTGTTGCTGTTGTTCTAAACCGGGGGCCAAAAACACAACTCCCGATATCCCAGATCATCATGGAGCTTTCACCAAAAATCGGGTACGAGCCCAGGGAAAAAGGCACTTCAGTTGAAAAACGCAATGTGCCCTGGAGGGGGATCAATAATATTTGTTCTTCAGTAGTGAGAGTTCAAGAATCTTCGTTCCTGTCTGATCGCGTGCCATTCAACACGTAAATCCCAAATCCTCGATACCCGCCTTCGTCTTCGATCGGGCCCCGATTGGGGAATATCTTCCTTACTCGCCACGGGCATTCAGCCCCTAAAACAGGAGAACACGGGACGGATGGAAGGGGGACGGAGAAGGATGGAACACGAGTGAAATTAGCAGGAGGGGAGCTCGGAGCAGAAAGCACGTGGCACAACCAAACGGGTAAATCGGGCGGGCAGACCCTAGCAGGCGGGCCGGGAAGGCGGGCCCAGGCGGCCAGGTCGAGACGGCGGGTTGTTGAAGCGTGGGTCTTGCATGAGCCGCGAGGAAGTTTCGAGCGATGGCGCGACCCCGCAATAGATTTCAAAGTAATCCACAGCGCGAGCGTGATTCGTGAGGGCGCGGCGTCTGAGTAAATTGCGGGTAAGGCCCACGCGAGAGCGCGATTTCTGTATACATTGCAAGGAAGTTCCCTGCGAGAGCGCGATTTTGGGAATACCTTGTGAGGACGTATCAGGCGGGAAGCGCTGTTGTTGTAAACGAGGAGCCAAAAACACAATTCTGCGACCCAGTGTTATCTGAGATTTTTTTGACAAAATAACGGGTGCGAGCCCCGGGAAGGGCATTTCAATTGAAAAACACCATGTTCCCCAGAGTGGGATCAATACTATTTGCTCACCAGTAGTAAGAGTTCAACAACAACAACAACCATCATTCTAAGACTGTTTGCTCTTGTATGCTCGTGTCCATTCAACACGTAAATCCCAAATCCCAAATCCTCGGTGCCCGCCCTCTTTGTCTTCGATCGGACCCCTTTTGGGGTATACGTTCCTTGCTTGCCACGGGCACTTAGTGCAGCCCCTAAAACAGGAGAAGACGGGACGGATGGAACACGAGTGAAATTAACAGGAGGGGGGCTCGGAACAGAAAACACGTGGCAGAACCAGACGGGCAAATCAGGCGGGCAGACTCTAGCGGGCGGGCCAGGAAGGCGGGCCCAGGCGGCCAGGTCGAGCAGGCGGGCTGCTGAAGCGTAGGTCTTGCGAGAATCGCGAGGAAGTTTTGCGCGACTGCACGAATCCCAAGGAAATCGTGCAACAAAAACCAGAGCGACAGCGGGACTCCTGAACGTCGAGGGCGCGGCGCTGGAAGAAATTGTGAGGAAGCCCCACGCGGGAGCGCGATGTTTGCATACATTGTGAGGAAGTCCCCCGCGAGAGCGCGATTTTGGACTACACTGTGAGAAAGTATCAGGCGTAAGTCGTTTGTGTTGTTGTTGTAAACGGGGAGCTGGGGGCCCAGTTTGGCAGGGCGCGAGCCTCGGGAAGGGCACGTCAGTTGAAACATATGCAACGCGCGCCGGAGGGGATTCATCATATTCATGTTCCGGAACAGCAGATTCAACAACACCACCAATATCACGAACAATATTATCAATCATTTCAAGACTGTTCGTTCTTGTCTGTTCGCGTGCCATTCGTCACGTAAATCCAAAACCCTCGGTGCCCGCCTTCTTCGTCTTCGATCATACCCCCTTTGTGGGTATATCATCCTTACCTGCCACGTGCATCTAGCGCAGCCCTTAAATTGGCAGGAGGCGGGCTTCGAGCAGACAACACGTGGCAGAACCAAACGGGCAGATCGGGCGGACAGGCCCCAGCGGGCGGGTCGCGAAGGTGGGCCCAGGCGGCCAGGTAGAGCAGGCGGGCTGCTGAAGCGTGGGTCTTGCGTTAATCGCGAGGAAGGTTCGATCGACAGCGCGATTCCCAAGTAAATCGTGAATGAATCCACAACGAAAGCGTGATTCTTGAGTGTCGAGGGCGCGGCGTTTGAAGAACATGCGAGGAAATCCCACGCGGGAGCGCGGTTCATTCCTGCATTCATTGTAAGGAAGTCCCGCGCGAAAGCGCGATTTTGGAATACACTGCGAGGAAGTATCAGGCGCGAGCCGTTGTTGTTGTAGCTCGGGGGCCAGTGGCTTCGTTTGGTGACACCCAGCTTCCCCTTCTTCAGGGTGCGAGCCCCGGGAGGAGCATTTTAATTGAACAAATGCAGTGGTTACCAGGCAGGGATGATCAACAATAGTTATAGTGTAGGGGCGATAATCCAACAAGCACATCTGAAATCCTGACCGCGGAACACCACGTCAGCCGCGCACCCAGGGACAGTATGAGACCGTTCGGCTGTTCACTGTGATGTTTATGCAGTTATTCGTTCTTCCATGAACGTCGTCACCCTCGCCCTCAAGAGCCATTCGGGCTCGCAAGCAGCGCGCGGGAGCAGACACAGGGCCCCCCCCCTTCCGCTGACGTGGGCGGCCATGGTCGTACAGGGACGCCAGGGCCTCAGGGTCAAGGCTTGGGGGGAGCCCAGCCGGAGGATGAGGAGGATGAGGAGGAGGGGAAGGTTTCTTAGATCCTGGCGTCGTTTTTTGTTCCGCAGAGGGCGATTATGCCTTGTGTCGGGCCCCAGGGCCTTGACGGATCGGTTTTGCTTGAAACATGCAACAGGGAGATCGGGTTCGGGGGTTCGTTTTGTTGCTTTTGTGTTTGTTGTGTGACGTCGGGTTTCAGGGATGCAGGAGGAAGGGGAGGAGGAAGAGGGACCAGCGTAAACCCAAGGCGCATCAACGATGTTGCATTTACTTATTCCCAAATTCCCCCTTCATAGGTTCCTGCAAGAATTTGCTGTCATTGCGGGAAGTGCCCCATTGAAAGACAACCGTTTGTGAATCCCCACTCGCACAAAGACGCGATGTGTGGTCAGGGCATCGTTATTGTGTCTCAAACACCGCAAAGTAACGTTATTCTTGCGTCAACGCGAATCCGAACACATGCCAGGGCGTTATTCCTGCGATTCCAATCCTACGAAGTTTTATACCTGCTGCAAACTTGAATGCCCGCGGCGCCAAGGCGAGATGTACGTTTTGAAAAGGAACCACCCTCCATCCTTGAAGCTGCTGCAAACTGTTGAGACGAATGTGCGCGGCACTAAGGCGAGGGCCAGATTGTGAAAACCACCCGCCGCCCATCTTTGAATATGTTGCACATTCCAAGTTTCAGGGGCGTCTTAGGCGAAACGCCTAGCCTGATTTACCAACACGTTTGTTGGTGCGACAGGGAAGAATTGATTATAAGGGGAAAGGGTGGACGGGCCAAGAGAAGGGAGGGACCCCGCTACGCCTATTCCTCTTCGTCTTCCTCTTCCTCGTCCTCCTCTTCCTCCTCCTCCTCCTCCCCCCTCCGTAGACATGTTGGCTCAAGCCATTGTGGCTCAAGTAAAACATTTCCCAAGGCAGCTGGCCGTTCAGCTCTGTTCCACTTCCACAACCGAGGCCCGCCACGGCTGCCCAGCCTGCGGTGTCGTTCCATATCTGAAGATGGAAGCACACGTCCGCACAATTCCCAATCCAACCAATTCAATTGCAGGTGTCTGGGTTGGCTCCTCTCTCGCTTGGCATCGGACAGGCAACACGTGGCATAGTACAGCTGAACGCTACAGAGTGGATTCAGATCCCGCCTCTTCTCGCAGTGGCCCCAAAAGCCGAAGCCAAGCCAGTGGACACCGAGACAGACGAGAACGGCGGCGGCTTTTCAACGACATATTGACAGAGATAGAAACCGTGACGGTGATAGACAGCGCCGCCGTGATCGCGATCGACGCCACCATTCTTCACCTTCCGAAGGCTCACGACTCCGTGCTAAAGAACACAGTGGGCGCTCCAAGGGACCCGTCGGACGAGATGCAGCTAGGCCGCCACAAGGGTCTCATTCTGCCGCCACACAAGAAGCATGGCCACAAGCAACCCAAAAATAACTGGATGCAGCTCCTGCTTTCCCCTCACAAGAGCAAGCTCCGTGGCAAGCACCAGCGCTCTCCTACTACAGCAGCAGCACGTGCAGCCGCAAGCAGCGCTGGACCAATGGCACCAGCTACGGTACCAGTTTCAGCCGAATGCACCGCTACGCCCACAGGGGGGCCAGCGGCAGCGCCATGGCCTACGTCCAACCTCGCCCCAGACATTCAGCCCGAGCTCAAGCAGACCATCGCGCCGCAGGCCGCCGCCATCAACTCTGCCGTTGGTGGCGTAGTCGCAGCCTTCCAAGGACAGTTTCTCGCCGCCATTCAGCGACACGGAGCTGTCACTACTCGCAGATTGGATGGACAGGAACAGGATCTCATGATCACCAAAGCCGCTCAGGCTACGCAGGAGGCACAGCACAAAGAGATGTGGAGCGCCATCCAGCGCATCAGCCAGGAGCTTAGTCTTGGAAAAGCAGAAGCACCAATATTTGACATGGCCAAACTCTCAGATTGGGATCGCGAGCCAGATCCCGCCATCTTCGCCCCCTCCTGCGCGCAGCCCGTCGCCGCGGCAGCTGCCCGCACTTCCATCGCTGAGTGGCTCGGCGCAGCAGCAGTGGCAGCGCAGCAGTGCCAGCTACCTGGGGAAGGACCCAATCGTCGTTTCATTCTGCAATTACTCGGCGGACGTTCGGTCGCCATCGCTAGATCCGTGGCACTCGCTCGGGCACTTCAACTACCAGGACGCGGAGGCGATCGGCAATTCACGGTTCAGACGCCTACCATGTGCGTCATCAGCAATGGCCAGTGCGCCCCGCTCTACGTTAAGCCAGACAAAAGCATCAAGCGCATCATAATGGAAATTCAGACTTGAAAGCTCCCCGCCCTCTGCCAGACGCACTACTCATCGCGCAATTGGCGCGCGCGTCGCGATCAAGGGCGCTTTCTCTTGCAGCGCCATCCCCGCCGCCAAACTGGGGCTCGCTAGCATGGGCGCGGCAGCGGTCATTCGTTGGAATGAGGATGCGCTGGCCGAAGCCCCCATCACAAATGCTGCAGAGGCTGCCGCTCTCTACAAGGCGGAGGGCGCAATGCAGTGGGTTTGACAAGCGCTGGTCGCCGCGGCGAACGACTGCAATCGGCGCTGGTCACGCGCGCCCTCCTGGCTCCGAGTCGCATCCCCAGCAGCGCCTGCGCCCTCTTCATCACCTGCGGCCTGCCCCTGACCACGACCCACCTTGCCCCGGCGCTGCGGGCGACCTCCGGGCTCCTGACGGCGATCTCCGCGAAGCCAGACACGATCCACAGCGTCGCAGATTTCATCCTGAACAGGCAGTGCCGCGACGACAGGCGCGCGGGGATCGGGGCACCCCTGTTGTCCCTGACGGACTGGAGAGCCCTCCAGATACTATCTCAGTTTTTCGGGCCTGGAGTGCCCATCGGCGCCGCCTCTGCCTCGACGCGACCTACTGCGTCCTGCGCAAGCGCTACTTCTACCAGAACGGGACAGCCTCCTTCGGACCGACAAGACGCAGGCGGCACCGGCTTCGGGCTTCAGCTCGTCCTCGGGCTCTACTTCTTCCACATCTCCCAGCGGCTCTTCTTCTGCCCCATCCTCCAGCACCTCTTCGCGAAGGCGCCGCGCCGCGACGGCGGCGCCTTCAGCCAGTCCAACTACTCCGGGCGCAGCGGGTAGCTACACCTGTTGGAATGCACGGGGTCTTCTCTGACATGATGAGTGCAAGCGTTGGGGGAGATCGGCGGCTCACGCCCTTCGTGCGCGCTCGGGCTCTGATAGCATTGCAGGAAGTGCGCGGCTCTCAACTTGATCTGGAATCTCACATCGGCAAGCTCCCATGCGACTACCAGGTCTACTTCAGCGGCTGCCCCCTCAACCGCGGCAGCGGGGGAGTAGCTGTTCTGGTACCGGCGCCTACCTCGACTACTACTGCGACCTTGCTGCGGCCTGTCACGCGTGGCCGCGCGGCAGTTCTTGGCATGTCGAACCGCGCCGCGGGCTTCGAGGCGCTCGTCATCAATGTGCATGGCCATGATCTGGCGGCAGCGGACATGGATGGAGCGGCAGAGGCGCGGCGCGCCTGCATCAGCTGAGCAGCGACAGCCCCGCAACAGCGCCTCTTCCTTGTCATGGGGGCTTCAACGCCAGCCGCCCCCTCCTTCAACTTCAGGGATCCATCTGCTCGCTGGCGGCCGATGGGACCTGATTGACAATGGCAGCGCGACCGGGCACTGCGGCGCCAACTCTTCGCCTCGCCCACGGAGATCACGCGCGACCTGCCCGCGCACTTCTCGGCCAACACTCAAGCGGCTGCGGCAATAGACCGCGCGATCATTTCCCCCTCTCGGGCATGGGCTCGGCGAGCGCGGGCGCGCATCTGAAGATTCACAAAGATGGAGCGGCCGTCACTGTCAAAGGAATCAGCGATCATGCCATTTTACATTTGCGTCTAGTCATCGCGTCAGCAGCACGACCAGAAGAACGAGCCATCGACCCGATCATCTTTGACGACCCCACGTGCCAGCGCCATTTCAATTTCCTGAAAGGGCAACATCGCCAAGGCTGCGCTCGCGCCTACGGCGGCTTGGAAACAGCGCAAACTCATGATCAAAGAAGCGGCGAGACTCATCGCAATCTCGAATAGCGCGCCTCACTCCAAGTCCTCAGCCGCTGGGCGAGGCACTGCAGGCTTACGACGATGCGTGCAATTTCACGTGGAATCTGGCGGAAGGACTCGGACACGGCAGCACTGCTCATCGCCGCCACCGAGATCGGCGGCTCGCACCTCAGCGTCGCCAGCGACGGCCCCGAGCTCACGAACAGGAACGAGAATATCAACTTGATGGACACAGCGGCCACCGCCGGTTACGACAGACGCGTCACCCTCGCCGCCAAGCGCCAGCTGCAGACCCACTCCGAAGTGCAGATGGACCAGGCTGGCAGTCGGAAGGCCGCGATGCAGCCCACTCGCCGGGCACGTGCCTGGAGTCAGTTTCGGCGTCGTCTCGTTCTCTCAGGACTTTGGGCACCGAAAGAGGGGGCACCAACAGCGAACCTCCCCACCACCCGCTCTCCTGAGGGTATCCTTGGAGGCCTCCAGAAGTTCCGGCAGCCCATCTTCTCGAGCAAGATGCTGGGCCCTGCGGCGGCCCAGCAGATCTTGTCCCAGCACCTTCCCAAGTTCGATTGCGTGGGTCCACGGGTTCCAGGTCTTCTGGACTTTCAGAGGGCCCTCCGCAAGGTCAGACATGCCGCTCCAGGCCCAGATCAAATCACATATGCAGCATGGGCCACCTCTCCTGGATCCTCTCTGAGATCCTTTATGACCTGGCGATGCAGATGTTCGAAACGGGCCTGGCCCCGCACCAGTTCAACGATTCGGTCTTCGCGTTCCTTCCCAATGGTGACGAACCCCAGGGCCAGCGCGCCGTCTTTCGAGCCCCAGGAGCTACCCGCCCCTTCTCGCCGAAGAACTGCGACGCTAAATTGATCGCACATGTCGCGAATGTGGGCTTCGTGGATATGGTCAGGGATCGCACAGCCGACACTCAGCAGGGTTTCGTGAAGGGCAGGAACTTCGGACAACGCGCACTGACGCTCGATTCTGAGGCCCGCAAAGCAGGACGCCCCCCAGATGCCCCATATGCCCTTCCCATTCTTGTCAGCTTTGATATGACAGATACCTTCCCGTCCCTAAGATGGGAGTTTTTGTTTGCTTCCCTGGTTGCCCACGGGGCCCCACCAGGTGATCTAAAGTGTCATCCACGCTCTCTATCAGTCTCCTGGGGCCTGGGCCCGCGTTGGAGGCCGCCTCCAGCACATGTTCGAAATCGGCTCTGGAGTCCTCCAGGGCTGTCCCCTTTTCGGGTTAGCATTTGACGCGCCCATCCGCCACCTAGTCCAGATTTTGAGCACCCTCCCATGGATCCAAAAAGCTCGGAGCCTGTGCAGACGACCTGGGTCTGGTTCTCGCTCGCCTTGGGACCCCGCTCTACCCCCCCCCGTTTCGGGCCATAGCGTCTCTTGCAGGGCCCGGGCTTCAGATCCAGAAGACGGTGATTGTACCCTTGTGGGCAGCCTTTCCACCGGCCGTACAATCTCTCGCGCAGCGCCTTCTCACATTTCTAGTTCCCGAATGGCAGCGCATTCAAATGGCTGAATACGCACGCTATCTAGGCGTGCTCATAGGCCCCGCAGTGACGCTGGACATACAGTGGAAAGCAGCGTTTGACAAGTACTGGCTGCGCGTGGCACAGCGCGCAGCGAGCGCCCCTGGCCCAGCAGTAGCGCTCAAACTGTAGAACACGTGCGGTATCACAGTATTTTTGTACCTCGCGCAGCATTTTCCGTTTCCAGCTACGTTTCTGCGGCATGAGCGCGGCGCGCTGCACAAGATCCGCAGGGCCCCCCCAACTCCTGGCACCTCGTCGACCTCCTCGGTGCGCGCTCGTGGTCGCAATCGCCCTCTCCCAATGCTCTAGTTACACCTTCACTTGCATCAGCTTGGCGTGCGGCCATTGCCGCGCTCCCGAACTGGAAACCACTGTGTCGCTCGCTAGTCACTGCGCACTGCGCAGGACCAGCTCAATCCTGAATTTTCCCTGGCTGATCTGGGCCAGGCCCGTATTCGGGCCACGGTTTCCGTTGTGTGTTGAGAGAGCCTAGGCAGCGTAGAATACTGGCGAGCTCTAGCCGACGGCACGCCACCCTATCTCGCGCCGCCACATGTCTGGCGTGATGTTAAGCGAGCGGCCGACGACGAACAGACCTCCGCCGCTCGCGAATCCAGGCGTGCCAGGGTCCAGCGATCTCCCGCTTCGGTCCTCCACTCCTTTCTCTACCCCGACATGTTCGCCGAGACCCTGGCACGCCGTCTCTCGACAGCGCTGCCCGATCTCACTTTCCCGCCGGACCGTTGGCAAGAATTTGCCAACCATATGTCGAAGAGAAGGTCCTAGCGATCCGCTGGGCGGTTTGTAAGACACTAGCCACTAGCGGGAGCGTGGTGGACGAGGCACCGCTTCCCCTCCGGGCTGCGCCGCACCTGTCTGCTCGGATGCGAAGCCTGCCCAGACCGGCTCGGCCATTACCTCACCTGTCCTCGCCTCCTACATTTCCTCGCGTTACCCCGTTCCTTCCTCTCCTCGGACCCCCTTCGTTCGCATCGGCTTAGGGACGCCTGGGCAGCACGCAATTCCTGAAGCTGTCCGTCGGGCAGCGCTTTCATGTCCCTTCTACAACGAACTGCGCGTCATCTCGCACGCCGCACCCCGCGCCGCGCTATTCTACACTGCAGGCACGGAGTGCCCCGCTACTGTACTGCACGCGGTGATGCCATAGACGCCTGCTGGACTGACGGAAGGTACGGTCGCTCCTCCTCCTTCTCCTCCGCCCTTTGCCCTCCCGCTCCTCCTCCTCCTCCTCCTCCTCCTCCTCCTCCTCCTCCTCCTCCTCCTGCTCCTCCTCCTCCTCCTCCTCCTCCTCCTCCTCCTCCTCCTCCTCTTCCCCCCGTTTGCCAGGCGTCTCCTCCCTCCCCTTGTGCCCGCGCTAGCACCTCTGCCCAGACATTGTCCTATATGGCTTGTTCAGTCTGCCACCCCAGGGTTCCCGACCGTTTCCCGGGGAGGCAGCTTCGCGTCCCCGATCCGCCTTTCACGGCCCCAAGGCCCGAAAGCGGCCCCGGGTTGCCGAAGTCGAGGACAAACCGCCGCGATGGACAATCCCCAATCGTCGGAGGCCTGGGCGCGTGGGTCTCTTCGGCCCGCCCCCAATGGCCAACCCGCCGCCCTCCCCCCGTCGGCGGCCCCCAAGCGGAGTGGTGACCGCACCCTATGGTGAGTCAGGGGGGGTTCAGGGTCACCACACGGTTTTGGGAGTCGGGTTGTTCTCGGAGGACGTCTCGGGCGACTGGGGCCTCCAGGGTCCCAAAACTGTGCGGTGACCGTGCGGTGAGGTCTTTGGGGATTCCGAGGTCACAGCACGGTTTGTCCCCGCACCAGGGCCAAGGTTCAATATATGAGTGTGCTTATCGCAGGTCAGCTCGTGTGAGTTTCCCAGTTTGCCTGGCGACGTTTTGACCCGCACAGTGGTGTGCTGATCTACCCAGGTCTCGCTGATAAGGCTTGGGTATAGCTGCTGTCGAGGCACCGTCGCGGGACCCCCCAACCCCAAGAAGAAAGGGAGGAAACACACCCCGACCCCGATGATTGGCACTTGCTAGACGGCCTTGGCTTTGGGCGTTTACCAAACAGCCCTGTCCTGTTCGATTCCTCCTCTGGGTGCGTTTACTTTTTCTGTTCCCTGGGGAAGGCGCTCGCCTGCGCCGCCTTCGCCTGGACCTGCATCGGCGGCTCGGGCTCGCTCGCCGGGTTCCTCGCCCCGACTGGCAGCGGCCCGCTGCCGCCCGCGCCCCGGCCAGCGTACCGTAGGCGCCGCCGCCGCCGTCGCCGTCGCCGTCGCCGCCGTCGCCGTCGCCGTCGCCGTCGCCGTCGCCGTCTCTGGCGTTGCCTTCGTTGTCGTCGTTTTCGACGTCGTCTCCGTCTTCGTCGTCGTCGTCGTCGCCTTCGTCGTCGTCGTCGTCGTCGTCGATTTCGCCGTTTTCGACGTCTTCGTCTTCGTCGTCGTCATTGTCGTCGTCGTCATCGCCGCCGCCGCCGTCGCCGTCACCGTCGCCGACTTCATCGTTTTCGACGTCTTCGTCGTCGTCGTCGTCCTTTGTGCCGTGATGGCGGCCTTCTTGGAGCGGAGCTGCGTCGCCTGTGAAGCGCTTCGCCTGGATCGCTTCGCCCATGAACCGCTCTGCCCAGACCGCGTTGCCCGCATACCGCCTCGCCCCAGACCGCTTCGCCTGGACCGCTTTGCCTGGACGTTCGTCCATTTCCGTTTCGGCCTCGTCTGTTTTGTCCCGGTCCGTTGTGCCCCCGCCAGTTCCGCCCGCGGGCACGTCTGATAAGAAACAGGCCTGCGGCCTGCCAGTAGATGCCCCACGGAAATGTCTTATGGCCCAATGGCCCCATGGACAGAAGCGTTGGGGCACCTTTGGACCCTCAAAGATCGACGGAGACTGTGCCCCGAACTGCCTTAGAGCATTTTGTCTGTCCACCGCAAGAGAGCTCGCACGCCCGCACCGCCCGTGCGGGCCTGCCCGCGCGACCCGCCTTTGGGGGGTCCGCACGCTCGCTGGCTTGCAGCCCCGCTCGCCTGCTTTGATGTCCCGCCCGTCAGGCTCCGCCCGCCCGACTTTCCTGAGTCGACCGTGAGGGTCCGCCCGCCCGACCCCCGCCCGTCAGGGCCCGCACGCTCGCCTGCAAGCCGGCCCGCCCGCCTGCAGGTCGACCGCCCGACCTGCCCGTTGGGGCCCGCACGCTCGCTTGCGTGCAGGCCCGCCCGCCCTCTTTCGGGTCTCGGCTGCCCGACCCTCCCGTCAGGGCCCGTCCGCCCGCCAGGCCCGCCCGTCGGGGTCCGCCTGCCCGGCCTGCCCGTGGGGGTCCGCACACTCGCTTGCCTGCAACACCGCCCGCCCGACCCGCCCGATAGGGCCCCCGACCCGCCCGACCCGCCCGTTTGGGCCCCCAATCCGCCAGGAACTCACAGCCCGCCAGGCAGAGGGAAGGGACCGACGAAGACGGCGACGACGACGACGACGACGACGACGCCGACGCCGACGACGACGACGACGAGATGAACGAGCAGACGACGATGGCGACGACGGCGACGAGCAGGCCCAGCAGCACAACGAGCAAGATGACCACAGCGACCAGGACGGCGAAGCGACGACGACGAAGACGGCGGCGGCAACGACGACGACGGCGGCCCGCCAGCGAGCTGGCCAGCCGGCGAAGCGGCCCGCCTGGCGGAGCGGTCCTGGGCGGAGCGGTCCGCTGCCGAAGGTCCACCAGCGAAGCGGTTCCCGGGCAAAGCGGTCAGGACGATCGAAGGGGTTCGGGCGAAGCGGTTGGCCAGTGAAGTGATTTCGTTCCGCCGTCGTCGATCGAAGACGAATGTTGGATGCTCAAGGTTTTCGTTGGCTCTTTCGGGCACCGTCCTGAGGCCTACATGGAGGCCTCCTGAGACCCCTGGAGACCTCCGAGGATCCTTTGCTTTCGCCCGCCCCTCCCCCTCGTCCTTTTTCTGCATCTCCCTCTCCCCTCCCATTCACTCATTCCTCTACGACGTAAACATCACAGATTGGCTGGTCCTTGCAACAAGCGATGCTACGTGGATGCAAATGGAAAAGCAGCTCGCGAACGACGACGCTGGCGGAGGCCCCGCACGCACTCAGCACAGCCCAGAATACCGCGCGCCGACATCGACACCCCGAGCTTGAGAGCCCTTAGTCCTCCTCCTTCTCGGCACACAGAGTGACTTGACCTGACCTGTCCTGACAAGTCCTGCCACTATTTGTTTGCATCCAAGAGCATGAGGCCACGACCTCGCCCACATGGCCCGAGGGAGGCCCAGGCACCTGTCCGCTGCGCTGGTCTGCCTGTCTACCGACTGCCGCCGCATTCCAGAGGTCCTCGGGAGCCTTCTGCACAGGATGTCCGACACCGCGCGCCTCGGTCGGGCCCCCGATCGGCCCTCGGGGAGGCCCCCCATCGCTCCCCTCACCCCGTTGGGGGCAGAGGGACAGGCAGGAGCGTTGGGAGAGGAAGGGTCGAGAGAGAGGGTGAGAGAGAGAGAGGGCCCAAAGCGGTGGGGCTTCCTGAGTCGTGCTTTGTTGCTTGGGGCAGATGCCATCGACACAGAGACCCAGACTTCCGACGTGCTGTTTTTTTTCAACCCTCCCTTGGTTGGGCACTCGTTTTGAATAGAGCACTGTCTGCCCCATCCTCCTCCTCCTCCTCCTCCTTCTCCTCCTCCCCCTCCTCCCGCCTCCTCCCTTCTCCCTCCTCTCCCTCTCTCCTCCCGCCTGCGTGGTGCTTCGTGCCCGCGGCTCGCTCGGGTGCCGTCACTTGCGAAGCAGAGGTGCCGAGGAGATGCGTCTTACGCAGATCACCATGAGACCTCGTCGCCCCCTGGGGGGCTGCGATCTGCGAAACTGTCGCCACTCACGGGGGAGTCCTGGGAGCCATCGACACAGAGACCCAGACTTCCGACGTGTTCATTTGTTTCCATGCGCGGCCCCAGTCCCGACCGCTTCCTCAGGGGTAGGTTTTTGTCGCGGACCCATTTTGATGCCTCTGGGGCCGTGCAATGGGGCCGCAGAGGCCGAAATCGAGGAACATTCCCAGATTGGAAACATAATATCTTCGAAGATCTGGGGAGAGCGAAAGGAGAAAGAGAGAGATTCATGCGCCAGTATCCATATGTGCGCTCTCCCCGGAGACCTGTGGCACCACATAGCAGGGCGCGTGTGGTGTCTGATTGGGGGCGCGGGGCTGCTCTCAGCCCGTCGCGACTTCCCGCCGTCGGACCATGCTGTGTGTTCTCTCCCGGAACCGGGAGTGGAGCGGCCGCGGCACGGTGCATGGCGTCTCCGCGTGCTTCGCTGCACAGTGGAACCTTGCGCGCCACGGATTTAGTGAGTGACTGTGTGGAGAGAGAGAGAGAGAGAGAGAAAAGAGAGAGAGAGAGAGAGAACAAACAACAAAAAAACGTCTTATGCTCGTCTGTTCTCGCGCGCGAGCTCGCTCGGCAGGCAGCTGGCGACCGGCCGCGACGGCCGAGAGCCCGCCGTCGCCATGCGCGCGAACTCGGCCGAGCCCTCTGCTCCGACGAGTAACCCCAAGGTTCGGAGGATGCAGTTCGGCAAGTTCTACAGCCCCCAAGGGCGTCAGGTCAGTGTCGGGCGAAAGGGTAGGATCAGGAAAGGGGGGGGTGCGATCTCTCAGAGGAGGGCGTGCTGCGATGACGGTAGTTTGCCTTTGGGGGGGCCCTCGTCGCCACGGCTGGGCGCAGCTCGGATAATTGGTGCCTTTGGAAGCCAGGAGGGGTCAGGGGCCCGATTTTGAGTTCTCGCTGGCTCAACTCAGCTTGCTCCGAACTTCTGCTGCATGCAGCTGGTCAGGGCCGCGCCGCCAGGCGATTCCCTCGATACTTTGGCGCCTCTGGCGCTGGGAGGCGCCGGGAAAACCAGGTGCGTGAGCTGATCGGCTCACCCCCCTTACTACCCCTCCTTTCGTCCAGCCCGACAGGTTAGGGTCCGGGTGAACCGTCACACGAACAAGCCGATCCTCTACAGGATGCACGTTCAGGAGGGCGACTTCGTCCAGGTGCAGAAGGGCAAGGACGCGGGTAAGGTCACCCAGGTCATACGGGTCTACAGGAAGTGGAACAAGGTGCTGTGCCTGGGCGTCAACTTTGTGATCAAGCACGTGCGGCCGCAGCGCGAGGACGAAGTGGGCTCTCGCGTGCAGGTGGAACATCCTCTTCACGCCTCGAACCTCTTGCAGTACGACAAAGAAGAGGGGGTCGCGGGCTACCTGGGCATCCGCTGGGTGCCACAGAAGGTCGGCGCCGACGGGGGTGCAGTCTTCGAAGAAGTAGTTTCGCCACCCATGAGTCGTCAACGCATCCCATCCTGCAAGCCGCAAAGTGTTTGGCTAAACCCATTCGGTCGCGGTTGCGGTTCCCGATCGGAACTTGCCAGCGCATCTCTACGGCCGCACTGGCGCGCGCGCTTCCGCGCAGATCGGCCAGCTGGTTTGGCACCACCGATGCGGCCGCGATGGCGCTCACCGCAAGGAACCTCCCAGCGCATCTCAAAGGGCGCGCTGGGGCGCCGGGCAGGCACTTCCGTGCGGATCGGTGACTCTGGCGGGCACGGTATCATGATTGCATCGGCAACGGCGGCACTGAGGATGATGATCGCGATGGTGGTGGCTATGATGACGATGACTACGGCAAGGCCAATGTTGGCGCCGATGTTGCTGATGATGATGATGATGACGGTGATGATAATGACTTGGCATCGCTCGGACGTGTGCATTTTTCCTTCGGCGAGGGCCATCGAGGAGCATCCTTGGTCACTTGGCGAAAAAAAAACACGCAAGAAACCGACACAAACACAGGGAATGGACGTCCGAGCGATGGCGAGATGATGATGATGACGATGATGGTGATGCTGCTGCTGCTGATGATGATGCTGCTGCTGCTGATGATGATGTCCACATGTCGGTGATGAAGGTGATTGAGCGGATGTGGCTGTTATGCCGGGCAGTGACGATGACGGTAAAGGCGGTGATGTGGTGGCGTTCATAATGATGATGAGGAAGTGCGCGCGCCGAAAAGTTCAACACACATGGCATCAAACGATAAATTAATATGCGGTACCAATGTATGTTAAAGTGCTGTGTTTTGAATCGCTGCGAGAACCACTGGCATTGCGGTGATTCCGACACGTGCCCGTGGCGGCGCACGCGCGTGGCCCGCATGGTAATTGTCCATCTGGAGTCGTGCACTGGTCGCATGCTGGACGGAATGTGTGCCGTGTGATTTCGGCATGTGCGGGCGCGCGGACTCGTGGATGATCTTACAAAACGAGCTCTTGAGATAAACGAGGGTGCGCGCATACCATTATTGGACAAGGATGGATGGGGGGCGGTGCCCGCTTGGCAAGGGTGGTCAGGTTTAATATGCCAGCGCGCCGCTTGTTCCGAAGAGCGGCCTCGCGTTTTGGGGAGGGCGCCTCGGCCACCAGGGCAAACTCCGCCTCGAACACAAGGTTTGCTGTGAGGTGTGGCAAGGTGCCAGCTTCTTCTATTCGGGCGCGTTCAGAGGAAACGGCGCGGCGACATGTTGGGTTGCTCGATGTGAAGGACAGAACTCCCGACCCGCCTCGCACACCCTGCGTACCGCGGCCGCGAGGCTCAAAGTGTGCGGGTGCTCCCTGGGGATCCCGCCTCGTGTCTTCGATGAGCGACGACAGCATACCGCGGCAGCCAGGCCCACAGCGTGCTGGCGCTCCCTGGGGATCCAACCTCGCGTTATCGGGCGTGGATCGCTCCAAGCAGAATCTTGGCTCTTCCTTCAAGGTCAGCGAGGACGGGGGTTGGATCTATCATGCGCGCTCCGCGCGTCAGGGAGGGGGGCCCGGCAGCGATCCCAGAAATCCGCCCTGACCTTCGAGAGTTTAGGCTTACGTCGTTTTGTTCTTCCTCAAAGGTCGGGGCAACGTAAGGGTGGGACCGGCTCAGGGGGGGATGCGTCGACCCCCAATCGTCGATTTATCGCCGATGGGCCCGATAGCCCAACTCGCTCAGAAACGTGCGGTATCGTTTTCGGGGGCCTGTCGCCGACCTATCGGCGGCGTATCGCCGATTCAAGATCGATGTTCCCCCGCTCCCCCCCCCCCCCCCCCTGAGCTGGTTCCCCCCCTTGGCGTTGCCCCTCATAAGGTCAGCGAGGGCGGGGATATGATCTACTACCCGGAGAGGTATAACAAGGCCACGGGCAACGCCATCCCGAACCGTGTCCCGCCCAAGTGGACGCCCGTGCTCGAGCGGGGCGAGGAGGAGGACGACGAATGAGTGTGGCGGATTCGTGGATCCAGCACGTCTCGGGGAATGGCGCCTCAGAAGTACCCTGCGCCTCAGAAGGCGCGGGGCCCTGTCTGCAGATGCAAGGCCCGCGCCTTCGAAGAAGCAGAAGGGCTTCTGAGAAGCCCTCCCCCCTCCCCCCTACCCCCCTATTGCGCGCGCCGCCAGCACTCCCCGCCCCGCCGCGGGGCGCCGGCGGCTCTGCCAGCGGGAGCAGGCCGCCTCTCTGCTGCGCCCATGCGGGGCCCAAGGGCGCGGCCGGCCGGGTGGCCACCGCCGCTGCCCCGCCCGCGTGGCCGCCGCCCTGGCCGCCGGGGGTCCTGTTGCCGACGGCGTCCCGCGCCGCGGCCGGGAGGGGGGCCGCGTGCTACTCGCGCCGCGCCCAGGCTTGGCGAAGCGGCGGGGCGAGCGAGCCATCCGGGCGGAGAGAGGGCTCCCGTCTCGGAGCAGGGACGGTGGACTTCTGGTGCCGCAGGAGAAGAGCAACTGCATGAAGCTAGCCTTCCAAGGCTCCGCGCGGATTCCTTCGCCTTCCCTGGCGCGCTCCGCTCGCCAGGGAGGGGGGCCCAGCGCCGATTCAAGGGATCCGCGCGGACATCCGAGAGTGGATGCTTATGTCTTATTACTTCTAGAGATGTGCTAGACTTCTGGTGTGCACGCGCGTTCGCGACACCAAGCAGTGGACCCCTAACAGTGTTCCTAGCAATACATATATCTTTAGGTGCGTGTGTGCAACCTATGAGGTGTAGTCTATGTGTTGCAAAACATGTGATACAATCTAGGTTGAGCAATGTATGATGTGCCATGTCTGTAGAGCAATCAAGGTCGTGCAAAATATGCTATTTAATAATTGGCGCAGTGTATGTTTTGCAGTCTCGGTTGAGCAGAATGTGTTGCTTAATCTATGTGAGCAATCGATGGGGCAAAATAGGTGTAACAATATATGTGGAGCAATACGCGTGGTGCAATATATGTTGTGAACCGTATGTTGACCGATGTATGTGGTGCAAACTATGTGGTGCAAGCGACGTGGTGCAAGTATCTTTGTGCTTCTGGTGTGATCGCGATGCTTCCTTGCCGTGCCCGCAGCATTGGACCGTCATGCGCTCTTTTAAGCAGTGGGGTCAAAGGCTCGGCCAACGACCACATGTACACAACGGACCAGCGATCACTGTGTATCGTGATGCATCCCCTTGGAAAGTAGATGACAGCGGTAAAAGATAGTATTATCCACCTCGAGTGGTCTGTCAGGCAGCCCACAGGGCTCTATGACAGTAGCAGGGCAGGGGCTCTGCCGTTTCAGAACCGCTCTCCAAACCAGGCCCAAGAGAGCTCCCGAATAGGATGCTGCTTGCAGGAGCCATCCGCAAACACGTGTCCCGAGAACTGGCAGGGCCTCGGAACCTGTTGCGAATCACTAGGCCCCCCCCCTGGAGCAGGTGGTATAAATTTGTGCTGCCGCCGGTCCGAGGTCCAGGAAATTCATTACATGTATTTCCTTATGTTCCTGAAAACCGGCACGTATCTCCCAAACCCTGATACCCGCCCTCTTCGTCTTCGATCGTGCACCCTCGGAGGCATATCGTCTTGACATGCCGCGTGTAACTGTTGCAGCCCCTGAAACACAGGAAGAGAGGACGGATGGATGGGGGAGGGACAAGGATGCGCAGGCTGACCGTGCGAGTTGATCCTGACGGGGGGGTCGGGAAGGCGGGCCCAAGCGGCCAGGTCGAGCAGGCGGGCTGCTGACTCGTGAGTAGTGTGCAGCATGTGCAGCGGGCGGGTAGATCCTGACGGGCGGGTTGGAAAGGCGGGCCCAAGCGGCGGTCGAGCAAGCGGGTTGCAGCATTTTCTTTTGCAAAAAGTAAGGTGCTAACCCCGGGAGGAGCATTTTGATCTTAAAAACACAAGGGTCACCGGGCAGGGACATCATCACAACTGTTTGTTTAGAAATGGGAACCAAATGACATCAGCAGCAACAACAGCAGGTCAGCAACAACAACACTAATCTAAGACTGTTCGCTCCTGTCTGCTCGCGTGCCATTCAACCCGTATATCCCAAACCCTCGATACCCATCTTCTTCGTCTTCGATCGGGCCCCCTTTGGAGTATATCTTCCGTGCTTGCCACGCGCATTCAGTGCAGCTCCTAAAACAGGAGAAGCGAGTGCGGGTGGAAAGTGGGGAAGGGAAGTATGGAACATGAGAGACATTAGCTGGAGGCGGTCTCGGAGCAGGAAACACGTGGCAAAACCAGACGGGTAGACTGGACGGGTAGACCCCAACGGGCGGGTCGGGAAGGCGGGCCCAGGCGGCCAGGTCGAGCAGGCGGGTTGCTGCAGCGTGCGTCTTGCATGAATCGCGAGGAGCTGTCGAGCGATAGCGCGACTCCCATGTAATGAGTGAGAAAGGCCAACGCGAGAGCGTGATTCTTGAGTGTCGAGGGCATGGCGTTTGAATACATGGCGAGGAGGTCCCACGCGAGAGCGCGATTCCTGTACACGTTATGAGGCAGTCCCGCGCGACAGCGCGATGCTGGAATAACTTGTGAGGAAGTAGCAGGTGGGAGCCGGCGTTGTTGTGAAATGGGGCCCAATGGTTTAGTTCGGTGACGCTTCATTTTCCCCTGTAAAAATCCGTGTGCGAGCTCCGAGGGGGGCACATCAACTGAAACATACACGTGTTACCGAGCTGGGACCAATTTTAAGAAATGAGAGTTCAACAACAACAACAACAACAACAATCACTTTACCCGAACGCTCAGTGTTCTCACCAGTGCCAGGGTTTTCATGCGACGCCAGCCAATACCCCCACTTTGTGGGGGGGCAGTGCAAGCTCTACCAAATATCCACACGACTCTTCGCCACCACCCACACCCAGCTTCCCGCCCTATGACGTTCGGACACTTCACTTCGTGGCCTGCGGACGACCGTGGCTACTACACTGGCGTGGAGTACACACCCACAGAAGTTGTTAAGCCTACGTTCGTACACCCACAGAAGTTGTTAAGCCTTGTTAACCCACAGAAGTTGTTAAGCCTTCCACAGAACATCTGTTGCATATGATGCATATGGTACATGATACACATGATACACATGAAATTTTGAAAAGTCGTGCAGGTGTTTTTCGAGGACCTACGGTGCGATTCGTGTGATGTTATAATGCGCGGTGCTAAAATTCTTAAGAAGCCCAGAATGGTTTTTGGAGATTTCGGCGTGCGCGCGCGAAGAAAAAACGAATGTGTCCCGCATGGTATTATTTGACAGGGATGATGGCCCTGGCAGGTGCGCAACCGTTGTCGCAGAAGTTCGAAAAAGTTGCTCGCAAAAGCCCGTTTGACAGAAATGTTTAAAAAGTGTTGGTTTTCCTACGAATCCGCAAGAGCGCGCGGGATGAGATTTTGACATTTTTTTGTTGAAAAACCATTGGTTTTTTGATGTTTTTATGTTAAAATCGCTCCGAACACTAAGCTTTTGGAAGGATTTCGTCTTGCGCGCGCGAATGTCCACTTTACCTTATTTTTTGCAAGGGATTCTTGAAATTTGATTATATTAGAACAAGAAATGTCATTTTATAGTGTTTTTTGCAAGGGAAAACGGATTACAACAAAACAACCGGATCTTGATGACATCGTATTACCTGAGGCTTCCTCACGAAAATGATGAAAATGTAGCTGCGGCCTAGGCGGCGCAGGGGGGCCGTGCACCAGGGGTCCCAACAATAATTATTCTTTAGAATTAATAATGTTCAACAACAACAACAACATCACTCATTTAACACTGTTCGCTCTTATGCGCTCGCGTGCCAACCCGTATATCCCAAGCCCTCGGTACCCGCCCTGTTCGTCTTCGATCGTGCTTTCATTCGGGGCATATTTTTTACTAGCAACTTGTATTGCCTGCAGCCCGCACCGCAGGGGAAGAGAGGACAGATGGAAGAAAGGGACACGGGGGAGGGGGGAGGATGGAGCACGAAAGAGAGAGAGAGAGAGAGAGAGATAGTAACAGGAGGAGGGTTCGGAGCAGAACACACGTGGCAGAACGAGACGGGTAAATCGGGCGGGCAGACCCTAGTGGGCGGGTCGGGAAGGCGGGCCCAGGCGGCCAGGTCGAACAGGAGGGTTGCTGAAGCGTGCGTCCCGCATGAACCGCGACGAAGTGTTGAGCGATAGCGCGATTCCCAAATAAATCGCGAGATGAACCGCAACGAGAGCGTGCCCCTGAGTGTCGAGGGCGCGGCGTCTGAATACATTGCGGTGAAGTCCCACGCGAAAGCGCGATTTTGCATACATTGCAGGGAAGTCCCGCGCGAGAGCGCGACTTGGGAATACATGGTGAGGAAGTATCAAGCGGGAGCCGCTGTTGCTGTAAACCGTGGTCCAAACACGATGATCCCGAGACCCAAACTTCCCCAGTTAAAGGCCAGGTGCGAGGCCAGAGAAGGGCATTTCGATTCAAACAACATGTTTTTATAACAGCAATAGTTTCTGGACTGGTCGCTCATATCTGCCCACGGGCCATTCAACACGTAGACCAATGCCCTCGATACCCGCCCTTTTCGTCTTCGATCGGACCTCTTTTGGGGCATCCCTTCCTTCCTGCCACGCGCATTTCGCGAAACCCTTAAAACAGGGGAGGAGAGGACGGATGGACGCGGGACGGAAAAGGATGAAGCCCGAGTGAGAGTATCAGGAGGGGGGCTCGGGGCAGAAAACACGTTGTAGAACGAAACGGGTAAACCGGGCGGGCAGACCCTCGTGGGCGGGTCGGGCAGGCGGGCCCAGGCGGCCAGGTCGGGCAGCAGGGTTGCTGAAGCGTGCGTCTTGCATGAATCGCGACGAAATTGTAAGCGATAGCACGATTCCCAAGGAATTCGTGCGACAAAAGCCAAAGCGACAGCGCGACTCTTGAACGTCGAGGGCGCGGCATGTGAACCAAGTGCAGGGAAGTCCCGCGCGAGAGCGCGATTCCTGTATAAATTATGAGGAAGTCCCGCGCGAGAGAACGATTTTTGAATACATGGTGAGGGACTATGTGACCCGGGGGCCAGAGGCCCAGTTTGACTTCCAACTTTTTCATTGTGGAAAACAGGGCGCGAGCCTCTGGAGGGGCACTTCACTTGGAACACACCCACTGTGCGTCGGAGGAGGATCAACAATATTGATTCAACAAAATGAATGTTCAACAGCAATAGCCATACCACCTCCACCAACAACAACACAAACAATCATTGTAAGACTGTTCGCTCCTATCTGCTCGCGTGCCACTCACCACGTATATGCCAAACCCTTGGTACCCGCTTTATATCTTCATTACCTGCCACGTGCATCAACTGCAGCCCCTACCTAAGCCATCGGGAGAATGGGCGGGTGGAAAGGGGGAGGGGGAACGATGGAGCACGAGACAAAATAGCTGGAGGCGGGCTCGGAGCAGAAAACACGTGGCTGAACCAGACGGGCAGACCGGGCGGGCAGACCCCACCGGGCGGGTCGGGATGGCGGGCCCATTGGCCCAGGCGGCCAGGTCAAGCAGGTGGGCTGCTGAAGCGCGGGTCCTGCGTGAATCGCGTGGAACTTTTGAGTGGTCGCGCGATTCCCATTGAAATCGCGCATGCATCCACAGCGAAAGCGTGATTCCTGAGTGTCGAGGGCGCGGCGCTTGATTGAATTGCGAGGAAGTCCCACGCGAGAGCGCCATCCTGAGGAAGTCCCGCGCGAAAGTGCGATGTTGGAATAAGTTGTGAGGAAGTATCGGGCGGGAGCCGTTGTTGTTGTTGTTGTTGTTGTTGTTGTTGTTGAACTCTCATTCTTGAAGAATAATTGTTGTTGATCCCCCCCCACCGGTGCACATTGATTTTTTTCGATTGAAGTGCCACCCCCGGGGCTCGCACCTTGTTTTTTCTCAAGGAAAGTCTTCCTGCTCAAACTGTGCCCCTGCCCCCCGGGCTACAACAACAACGGCTCCCGCCTGAGACTTCCTCGATTTTTACTCAGGACCCCCGCTCCCGCCTGAGACTTCCGCGCAATTTACTCAGGAAAGGCGCTCCCGTCTGAGACTTCCTCGCAATGTAATCAAGACCCCCGCTCCCGCTTGAGACTTCCGTGCAATTTACGTGGGAACGGCGCTCCCGCCTGAGACTTCTTCGAATTTTACTCAGGACCCCCGCTCCTGCCTGACATTTCCGCGCAATTGACTCAGGAACGGCGCTCCCGCCTGAGACTTCCTCGCAATTTAGTGAGGACCCCCGCTCCCGCCTGAGACTTCCGTGCAATTTGCTCAGGAACGGCGCTCCCGCTTGAGACTTCCTCGCAACTTAGTCAGGGCCCCCGCTCCCGCCCGAGATTTCCTCACAATGTACTCAGGACTGCGCTCTCGCGTGCGACGTCCTCACAAATTATTCTGGAATTGCGTTTCGGCGCTCAGGAACCACGCACGCGCCAAGGACGCCTTCACAACGTGGTATCTTCCCTCTTCCTTCGTCCTTCCCCCTCCCCTTCCTCCCACTCTCCCTCGTTCTTCCCCTCCTCCTCTTGCAGGGCCCGCGCCAATTCCAATGGCGGGCAGAGAGATGTACGCCCCCGAAGGATTGTCCGCCCGTTCCGGTTTGCCCGTACGTCTAAGCCCGCCGGCCCCAGCAAAGAGAAATAATCCCCCCGAAAGGGGTGTGATCGAAGACGAAGAGGGCGGGCTTCGAGGGTGTAGGGTATACGTGTTGAATGACTCGCGGGCAAGTAAGAGCGCACAGCCTTAAAATGGTTGTTGTTGTTGTTGTTATTGTTGTTGTTGTTGCTGTTGTTGTTGTTGTTGTTGTCGTTGTAACTGGGGGGCCAGTGTCCCAGTTTGGTGACATCCAGCCTGCCCTTGCAAAAAACAGGGCGCGAGGCCTGGGACGGGCATTATAATGGAACACATGAAATTCTTACCGGGCAGGGGGGATCAACCATATTTTTTAAAAGAAAATTCAACAGTAACAGCAAACATCCGCACCGCGGAGTTCCACTTCAACCGCGCACCCATGGACAGTATGAGACAGTTTGGTTGTTCATTGTGATGTTTATGCGGTTGTTCCTTCTTCTATCATCGTCGTCACCCTCGTCCTCAAGAGCCACTCGGGCTCGCAAGCCGCGCGCGGCAGCAGACACAGGGGCCCCCCCTTCTGCAGACGTTGGCGGCCATGGTCGCACAGGGACGCCAGGGCCTCATGGCCAAGGCCTGGGGAGAGCCCAGCCAGAGGAGGAGGAGGAGGAGGAGGAGGAGGAGGAAGGGAGGGTCCTTGAGATCTTGGCGTCGTTTTTTCCGCAACGAGGAATTATGCCTTGTTTCGGGCACCAGGGCCCTCACGGATCGGTCCGACTTGAAAATTGCAGCAGGAAGATCGGATTCAGTGATTCGTTGTGTTGCTTATTTTTTGTGTGACGTCGGATTTCAGGGATCCAGGAGGGGGAGGAGGAGGAGGAGGGACCAGTGTAAACCCAAGGCGCATGAACGATGCTGCATTCAACCCTCCCTCCAAGTCTCCTTTTCATAGGTCCCTACAAGAAGTGTTTGTCATTGCGGGAAGTGCCCCAGTGAAAAACAACCGTGTGTGAATCCCCAATCGCACCAGGACGTATTTTCTCGGATTGACTTGACAGTCCCAAACCGTGCCAGAACACCGTTCCTGTGGCTCCAACGCCGCGAATCAACGTTCTTGTTGCGTCCTGTGAATCCGAACTCATGCCAGAGCGCTATTCCCGTGACCTCAATCCTACGAATCCGCGGCGCCCAGGCGAGAGGCACCTTTTGAAAAGGGACCACCCTATATCCTTGAAGCGGCTGCAAAGGGTTGAGACGCATGTGCGCGGCGTTCAGGGAAGAACCGCAGTTTGAAAACCACCCGCCATCCATCTTTGAAATTGTTGCAGGTTGGTTGAAGGAATGTGCGCGGTGCCTACGGCGAGAACCACATTGTGAAAGCCACCCGCCAACAGTCTTTGCAGCTGCTGCAAACTGTTGAGACGAATGTGCGCGGCCCTAAGGCGAGGCCCAGATTGTGAAAACCACCCGCCGTCCATCCTTGAGCATGTTGCACATTTCAAGTTTCAGGATCATATGAATGGTGAGGGAGTCTCAGGCGAAACGCCTGGCCTGCTCTACCGACACGTCTGTGGGTGCGACAGGGAGGAATTGATTAGAAGGAGAAGGGATGGACGGGCCAAGAGCAGGGAGGGACCCCGCTACGCCTATTCCTCCTCTTCCTCCTCCTCCTCCTCCTCCCCCTCCTCCTCCTCCGCCCTCTGCCCTCCTCCTCCTCCTCCTCGTCCTCCTCCGCCCTCCTCCTCCTCCTCCTCCTCCTCCTCCTCCTCCTCGCGCACTGCGGGCAAAGCGGTCCTTATCCTCCTCCTCCTCCTCCTCCTCCTCCTCCTCCTCCTCCTCCTCCTCCTCCTCCTCCTCCTCCTCCTCCTCCTCCTCCTCCTCCCCCCTCTTGCCAGGCGTCTCCTCCCTCCCCTTGTGCCCGCGCAAGCACCTCTGCCCAGACACTGACCTATGTGGCCTATATGGCTTCTTCGATCCGCCACCCCAGACATCCCGACCGTTTCCCGCGGGGGCAGCTTCGTCCCCGATCCACTCTTCACTGCCCCAGGGCCCGAACGCGGCCCCTGGCTGCCGAGGTCGAGGACAAACCGCCCCGATGGACAATCCCCGATCGTCGGAGGCCTGCCCGCCGCCCAGTGGCCAACCCGCCGCCCCCCCCCCGTCGGCGGCCCCCAAGCGGCGTGGTGACCGCACCCTATGGTGAGTCAGGGGGGGTTCAGGGTCACCACACGGTTTTGGGACTCGGGTCGTTCTCGGAGGACGTCTCGGGCGATTGGGGCCTCCAGGGTCCCAAAACTGTGCGGTGACCGTGCGGTGAGGTCTCGGGGGATTCCGAGGTCACAGCACGGTTTGTCCCCGCACCGGGGCCAAGGTTCATTCTCGGAGGTTGGGGGGTGAGTCCGACGTGAAACGGAGACCCCCCTACCGGGAAATGGATTTCGGTTTCGGGTTCGTGTCGTGCGTGCCGTGCGTGAGTGCGGGCGAGGCGAAGCTGCGTGGGCGGGCGAGAGGAAATCCTCCTGCGGCTGGGCCGCGGCCGGACCAAATGTTTCTCCTCTGGCGGCCTGTGGCCCGCTGGTGTCCCGCCTGTGTCCCGCTGGTGTCCCGAAATCTTCCTGTGGCTGGGCCGCGGCCGGACCAAATGTTTCTCCTCCGGCGGCCTGTGGCCCGCGGTGTCCCGCCGGTGTCCCGCTGGTGTCCCGAAATCCTCTTGTGGCTGGGCCGCGGCCGGACCAAATGATTCTCCTCCAGCGGCCAGTGGCGCGCGGTGTCCCGCCGGTGTCCCGCTGGTGTCCCGAAATCCTCCTGTGGCTGGGCCGCGGCCGGACCAAAGGACGCTCCTCCCGTCAAACGGTGGCCCGCGGTGTCCCGCTGGTGTCCCGCCAGTGTCCTGCCGTGGGTTGTGCATTTCAAAACATCGCCGCTTGCGGCGAGCTATCCAATGCATCACATCACGTTCACGTGCACAATCACACTACTCACTAGACTCCGCCCCACAGGCATCGTCAGAACAACAATCACCACTTTTGCCCATTGCTGCCCCCCAACTTCCTCATCACCCGCAGGGTGGTCGTACAGGTATGAGGGTGTCTATCGCAGGTCAGCTCGTGTGAGTTTCCCAGTTTGCCTGGCGACGTTTTGACTCGCACAGTGGAGTGCTGATCTACCCAGGTCTCGCTGATAAGGCTTGGGTATAGCTGCTGTTGAGTTGTTGCTTAACTGGGCGTGCTCAGCTGGCGGTATCCTTCCCTCCCAACAAAATGGAAAGGTCTGTCACCGCACCGGCGTGGGACTCCCGAGCCTCGAGAAGAAAGGGAGGAAAAACACCCCGACCCCGATGACTGGCATTTGCTAGACGGCCTTGGGCGTTTACCAAACAGCCCTGTCCTGTTCGATTCCTCCTCTGGGTGCGTTTACTCAACGCCTCTGCTTGTATGGGGTGTGTATTGTGAGGGTGGTCTTCCTGCTCCCTAGAGAAGGCGCTCGCCTGCGCCGCCCTCGCCTGGACCTGCATCGGCGGCTCGGGGTCGCTCGCCGGGTTCCTTACCCCGGCTGGCAGCGGCCCGCTGCCGCCCGCACCCCGGCCGGCGTACCGCAGGCGCCGCCGCCGCCGCCGCCGTCGCCGCCGCCGCCGTCGACGTCGACGCCGTCGCCGTCACCGTCTCTGGCGTCGTCTTTATTGTCGTCGTTTTCAACGTCGTCCCCGTCTTCGTCGTCGTCGTCGCCTTCGTCGTCGTCGTCGTCAATTTCGCCGTTTTCGACGTCTTCGTCTTCGTCGTCGTCATTGTCGTCGTCGTCGTCATCGCCGCGGCCGCCGTCGCCGTCGCCGCCGTCGCCGTCGCCGTCGCCGTCGTCGATTTCACCGTTTTCG
Organism: Prorocentrum cordatum; assembly: GCA_963575745.1. NCBI lineage: Eukaryota > Dinophyceae > Prorocentrales > Prorocentraceae > Prorocentrum > Prorocentrum cordatum. Next base: position 404,588 of record CAUYUJ010019071.1, read on the forward strand.
ACGTCGTCGTTGTCGTCGGCGTCGCCGTCGTCGTCGCCGTCGTCGCCGTCGTCGCCGTCGTCGTCGTCCTTTGTGCCGTGATGGCGGCCTTCTTGGAGCGGAGCTGCGTCGCCTGTGAAGCGCTTCGCCTGGATCGCTTCGCCCATGAACCGCTCTGCCCAGACCGCGTTGCCCGCATACCGCCTCGCCCCAGACCGCTTCGCCTGGACCGCTTTGCCTGGACGTTAGTCCCTTTCCGTTTCGGCCTCGTCTGTTGTGCCCCCGCCAGTTCCGCCCGCGGGTACTTCTGATAAGAAACCGGCCTGCGGCCTGCCAGTAGATGCCCCGCGGAAATGTCTTATGGCCAAGTGGCCCCATGGACAGAAGCGTTGGGGCACCTTTGGACCCTCAAAGATCGACGGAGAATGTGCCCCGAACTGCCTTATAGAATTTTTTCTGTCCACTGCAAGAGAGCTCGCACGCCCGCACCGCCCGTGCGGGCCTGCCCGCGCGACCCGCCTTTGGGGGGTCCGCACGCTCGCTGGCTTGCAGCCCCGCTCGCCTGCTTTGATGTCCCGCCCGTCAGGCTCCGCCCGCCCGACTTTCCTGAGTCGACCCTTAGCGTCCGCCCGCCCGACCCCCGCCCGTTAGGGCCCGCACGCTCGCTTGCAAGCCAGCCCGCCCGCCTGAAGGTCCCGCATGCCCGACCCTCCCGTTAGGGTCCGCCCGCCCGAGCAGCCCATTCACGTCCGCACGCCTGGCTCGCCCGTCATAATCCGACCGCCCGACCTGCCCGTCAGGGCTCGAACGCTCGCTTGCGTGCAAGCCCGCCCGCCATCTTTCAGGTCACGCCTGCCCGACCCTCCCGTTAGGGCCCGTCCGCCCGCCAGGCCCGCCCTTCAGGGTCCATCCGGCCGGCCTGCCCGCGGGGGTCCGCACACTCGCTTGCCTGCAACACCGCCCGCCCGACCCGCCCGTTTGGGCCCCCGACCCGCCCACAGCCCGCCTGGCAGAGGGAAGGGACCGACGAAGACGGCGACGACTGCAACGACGACGACGACGCCGACGACGCCGAACCCGCCCACAGCCCGCCTGGCAGAGGGAAGGGACCGACGAAGACGGCGACGACTGCAACGACGACGACGACGCCGACGACGCCGACGCCGACGCCGACGCCGACGCCGACGCCGAGGCCGACGCCGACGCCGACGCCAAGGCCGACGACGACGAGATGAACGAGCGGACGACGATGGCGACGACGACGACGAGCAGGCCCAGCAGCACAACGAGCGAGATGGCCACAGCGACCAGGACGGCAAAGCGGCAACGACGACGACGGCGGCCCGCCAGCGAGCTGGCCAGCCGGCGAAGCGGCCCGCCTGGCGGAGCGGTCCTGGGCGGAGCGGTCTGCCGCCGAAGGTCTGCCGGCGAAGCGGTTCCCGGGCGAAGCGGTCAGGGCGATCGCAGCGGTTCGGGCGAAGCAGTTGGCCGGTGAAGGGGTTTCGTTCCGCCGTCGCTGCCGTCGCCGGGCCGACGTCGTCGATCGAAGACGAGTGTTGGATGCTCAAGGTTTTCGTTGGCTCTTTTTGGCGCCGTCCTGAAGCCTACATGGAGGCCTCCTGAGACCTCTGGAGACCTCCGAGGATCCTTTGCTTTCCGCCGTCCCCTTCCCCTCGTCCCTTTTTCTGCATCTCCCTCTCCCCTCCCATCCCTTCTCTCATCCCTCTACGACGTAAACATCACCGATTGGCTGGTCCTTGCAACAAGCGACGCTACGGTGGTGCAAATGGAAGAGCAATTCGCGAACGACGACGCTGGCGGTGGCCCCGGACGCACGCAGCACAGCCCAGAACACCGCGCGCCGACATCGACATCCATAGCTTGACAGCCCTTTCTCCTCCTCCCCCTTTTCGGCCCACAGGACTTGTCAGGACAGAGACCTGTCCTGACAAGTCCTGTCAATCATTTTTGTTGCATCCAGAGCTTGAGGCCACGACCTCGCTCACCTGGCCTGAGGTAGGCCAGGACACCTGTCAGCTGCGCTGGTCTGTCTGTCCACCGACTGCCGCCGCATTCCAGAGCCCTTCCGACGAGGTCCTCGGGAGCCTTCTGCGTAGGATCTCCGACACCGCGCGCCTCGGTCAGGCCCCCGATCGGCCCTCGGGGAGGCCCCCCATCGCCCCCCTCACCCCGTGGGGGGCAGAGGGACAGGCAGGAGGGTTGGGAGAGGAAGGGTCGAGAGAGAGGGTGTGAGAGAGAGAGAGAGAGCCCAAAGCGGTGGGGCTTCCTGAGTGGTGCTTTGATGCTTTGGGCAGATGCCATCGACACAGAGGCCCAGACTTCCGACGTGTTGATTTTTTCCATGCGCTGCCCCAGTCCCGACCGCTTCCCAAGGGGAAGGTTTTCGTCGCGGACCCATGTTTGATGGTTCTGGGGCCGTGCAATGGGCCCCAGAGGCCGAAATCGAGGAAAAATGCCCAGATTGGAAACATAATCTCTTCGAAGATCTGGGGAGAGAGCGAGAGGAGAGAGAGAGAGAGAGAGAGAGAGAGAGAGAACAACAAAATAACGTCTTATGCTCGTCTGTTCTCGCGCGCGAGCTCGCTCGGCAGGCAGCTGGCGACCGGCCGCGACGGCCGAGAGCCCGCCGTCGCCATGCGCGCGAACTCGGCCGAGCCCTCTGCTCCGACGAGTAACCCCAAGGTTCGGAGGATGCAGTTCGGCAAGTTCTACAGCCCCCAAGGGCGTCAGGTCAGTGTCGGGCGAAAGGGTAGGATCAGGAAGGGGGGGGTTCGATCTCTCAGAGGAGGGCGTGCTGCGATGACGGTAGTTGCCTTTGGGGGGGCCCTCGTCGCCACGGCTGGGCGCAGCTCGGATAATTGGTGCCTTTGGAAGCCAGGAGGGGTCAGGGGCCCGATTTTGAGTTCTCGCTGGCTCAACTCAGCTTGCTCCGAACTTCTGCTGCATGCAGCTGGTCAGGGCCGCGTCGCCAGGCGATTCCCTCGATACATTGGCGCCTCTGGCGCTGGGAGGCGCCGGGAAAACCAGGTGCGTGAGCTGATCAGCTAACCCCCCTTACTACCCCTCCTTTCGTCCAGCCCGACAGGTTAGGGTCCGGGTGAACCGTCACACGAACAAGCCGATCCTCTACAGGATGCACGTGCAGGAGGGCGACTTCGTCCAGGTGCAGAAGGGCAAGGACGCGGGGAAGGTCACCCAGGTCATTAGGGTCTACAGGAAGTGGAACAAGGTGCTGTGCCTGGGCGTCAACTTTGTGATCAAGCACGTGCGGCCGCAGCGCGAGGACGAAGTGGGCTCTCGCGTGCAGGTGGAACATCCTCTTCACGCCTCGAACCTCCTGCAGTACGACAAAGAAGAGGGGGTCGCGGGCTACCTGGGCATCCGCTGGGTGCCACAGAAGGTCGGCGCGGACGGGGGTGCAGTCTTCGAAGAAGTAGTTTCGCCACTCATGAGTCGTCAACGCATCCCATCCTGCAAGCCGCAAAGTGTTTGGCTAAACCAATTCGGTCACGATTGCGGTTCCCGATCGGAACTTGCTAGCGCATCTCTACGGCCGCACTGGCGCGCGCGCTTCCGCGCAGATCGGTCAGCTGGTTTGGCACCACTGATGCGGCCGCGATGGCGCTCACCGCAAGGAACCTCCCAGCGCATCTCAAAGGGCGCGCTGGGGCGCAGGGCAGGCACTTCCGTGCGGATCGGTGACCCTGGCGGGCGCGATATCATGATTGCATCGGCAACGGCGGCACTGAGGATGATGATCGCGATGGTGGTGGCGATGACGACGATGACGACGGCAAGGCCAATGCTGGCGCCGATGTCGCTGATGATGATGATGATGATGATGATGATGATGATGATGATGATGATGATGATGACAGTGATGATCATGATGACGATGATGGTGATGCTGCTGCTGCTGCTGCTGATGACGATGATGATGTCCAAATGTCGGTGCTGAAGGTGATTGTGCTGGTGTGGCTACTATGCCGGGCAGTGACAATGACGGTAAAGGCGGTGATTTGGTGGCGCTCATAAGGATGATGAGGAAGTGCGCGCGCCGAAAAGTTCAACACACATGGCATCAAACAATCAATTAATATGTGGTATGAATGTGTGTTGAACTGTTGTGTTTTGAATCGCTGCGAGAACCACTGGTATTGCGGTGATCCCGGCACGTGCCCGTGGCGGCGCACGCGCGTGGCCCGCATGGTATTTGTCCATCTGGAGTCGTGCACTGGTCGCATGCTGGACGGAATGTGTGCCGTGTGATTTCGGCATGTGCGGGCGCGCGGACTCGTGGATGATCTTACAAAACGAGCTCTTGAGATAAACGAGCGTGCGCGCATACCATTATTGGACAAGGATGGATGGGGGGCGGTGCCCTCTTGGCAAGGGCGGTCTGGTTTGATATGCCAGCGCGCCGCTTGTTCCGAAGAGCGACCTCGCGTTTTCGGGATTGCGCCTCGGCCACCAGGGCAAACTCCGCCTCGAACTCAAGGTTTGCTGTGAGGTTTGGCGCGGTGCCAGCTTCTTCTATTCGGGCGCGTTCAGAGCAAGCGGCGCGGCGACATGTCGGGTTGCTCGAGGTGAAGGACAAAACTCCCGACCCGCCTCGCACACCCTGCGTACCGCGGCCGCGAGGCTCAAAGTGTGCGGGTGCTCCCTGGGGATCCCACCTCGTGTCTTCGATGAGCGACGGCAGCATACCGCGGCAGCCAGGCCCAAAGCGTGCCGGCGCTCCCTGGGGATCCAGCCTCGCGTTATCGGGCGTGGATCGCTCCAAGCAGAATTTTGGCTCTTCCTTCACGGTCAGCGAGGACGGGGGTTGGATCTATCATGCGCGCTCCGCGCGTCAGGGAGGGGGGCCCGGCAGCGGTCCCAGAAATCCGCCCTGACCTTCGAGAGTTTAGGCTTACGTCGTTTTGTTCTTCCTCAAAGGTCGGGGCAACGTAAGGGTGGGACCGGCTCAGGGGGGGATGCGTCGACCCCCAATCGTCGATTTATCGCCGATGAGCCTGATAGCCCAACCCGCTCAGAAACGTGCGGTGTCGTTTTCGGGGGCCTATCGCCCACCTATCGGCGGCGTATCGCCGATTCAAGATCGATGTTCCCCCGCTCCCCCCCCCTGAGCTGGTTCCCCCCCTTGGCGTTGCCCCTCATAAGGTCAGCGAGGGCGGGGATGTGATCTACTACCCGGAAAGGTACAACAAGGCCACGGGCAACGCCATCCCGAACCGTGTCCCGCCCAAGTGGACGCCCGTGCTCGAGCGGAGCGAGGAGGAGGAGGACGACGAATGAGTGTGGCGGTTTCGTGGATCCAGCACGTCTCGGGAGGGGCTTGGGGAGCGGGGAGGATCAAGGTGGAGAGGGGGCCTCCTCCCCTTCCTCCTCCTCCCGCTTCCAGATCTGCAGCGGTCTGCTTTTGTCCATCGGTGTGGGCGTCGCTTCTGGACCTCGGCCCGTGGGGCCCCAGGACCCGGGACGGGAGTCCACCCTCGGGGAAGGGGGCCTCCCCCCGCCTGCCCTCGTCTTCGAAACAGGAGCGACGGATGGCACTGTCGGGTCTGACCCGACGATGCCATCCTGACCTGACAATGCCATTGTCAGGTCGACGGCCCCTTGAGGCCGAGACCTGGTCTCGGCCTCAAAGGGGCCGTCGCCGGGTCCCGGGGCCGTCAACAAAACGACGCGGGACGAGACGCCAGGCCCAGGGAAGTAACCCGAATCTGCGTGGGTCCGCGCTGCAAAAACACCAAGGCGTCTCGCCCACCACCGGGGTGGAGAAGTGAGGAGGAGGAGGAGAAGGAGGAGGAGGAAGCACAAGGGTTTGATCGACGGATCGCACTGTCACGTGTCACCCGTGTGTTGTTTCGCACTGTATGGCCCAATGTTGGCGTCCAGAATGTGACTGCTATATTTTTTCTCACACGGTTTTCGGGGTGACCCGTGCCACCCGCGTGTTTTTTTTTTTCACACTGTATGACCCCATGTTGTCGCCCACAATACGAGCGAAACAAATGGTTTTGCTCACACGGTTTTCAGGGTGACACGTGTCACCCGCGTGATATTTCACGTTGTCTGAACCCGTGTTGGCGTCCAGAATGCGAGTGAAACAGTTGTTGTGTCCCACGCGGTTTTCGGGGTGGCACGTGTCACCCGTGTGCTGTTTCGCACTGTATGGCCCCATGCTGGCGTCCAGAGTACGAGTGAAACAATGGTTCCCCACACGGTGCCTTTGGTGACACAGATCACCCGCGTGTTTCTTCACACTGTGTGGCCCCATGTTGGCGCCCACCGTACGAGTGAAACAATTGTTTTGTTCTCACGTGGTTTCGGGGTGACACGTGTCACTCGCGTGCTGTTTCGCATTGTATGGCTCCATGTTGCCGCCCAGAGTACGAACGAAACAATGGGCGATTCTCACACGATTTTCGGGGTGAGACGTGTCACCCGTGTGTTGTTTCACATTGTATGACCCAATGCTGGCGTCCAGAATACGGGTGGAACAACTTGTTTTCTCACACGGTTTTCGGGGTGGCACGTGTCACCCGCGAGATGCTTCGCACTGTATGACCCCATGTTGGCGCCCAGACTACGAGTGGGACAAGTGTTTTCTCACGCGGTTTTCGGGGTGACACGTGTCACCCGTGAGTTGTCTCACATCGTATGGTCCCATGTTGGCGTTAATAACTATGCGACCATCCTTCGGGTGATAAGGAGGTTGTGGGGGGGGGGGCAGAGGGGTAACCAACATCTGACTCAATCGAGCTCACGATCGATCTCACTCAACGGGACACCACGGGACACCACGGGACACCGCGGGACACCGCGAGCCACCGTCAGACGGACGGACGGACGGGCGGGCGGGGGAGAATCATGTGTTTTGACATCGCCCTAGCAACGGCGACACCACGGGGCACCACGGGACACCGCGGGACACCGCGAGCCACCGCCGGACGGACAGACGGGAGAGAAACATTTGTCTAGACTTCGCCCTAGCAGCGGCGGACACCACGTGACACCGCGGGACACCGTGAGGGCCACCGTCGGATGGACGGACAGACGGACGGGGGAGCAACATTTGTTTTGACTTCGCCCTAGCAACGGCGGACAGCAAGGGACACCGCGGGACACCGCTAGGGCCACCGCCGGACGGACGGACGGACAGACGGGGGAGCAGCATTTGTCTTGACTTCGCCCTAGTAACGGCTGGTTCATTCCTCTCGCGTGCCCACGCAGCTTCGCCTCGCCCGCACGCACGACACGAGCGAAACGAATCGATTTCCCGGTTGGGGCTCTCCGTTCTATTGTGATCTCATCCTCGAACCTCCGACTACGAGTGGAATAATTGTTTTGTTCTCACGTGATTTCGGGGTGACACGTGTCACCCGTGTGCTGTTTCGCATTGTATGGCCCCATGTTGCCGCCCAGGGAACGAACGAAACAATGGGTGATTCTCACACGGTGTTCGGGCTGAGACGTGTCACCCACGTGTTGCTTCACACTGGATGACCCAAAGTTGGCGTCCAGAATACGGGTGGAACAACTTGTTTTCTCACGCGGTTTTCGGCGCGACACGTGTCACCCGCGTGATGCTTCGCTTTGTATGGCCCCATATTGGCGCCCAGAATGCGAGTGGAACAGGTGATTTTTCTCACGCTGTTTTCGGGGTGACACGTGTCACCCGTGAGTTGTCTCACATTGTATGACCCCACGTTGGCGTTAATACTTATACGACCACTCTTCGGGTGATAAGGAGGTTGTGTGGGGGGGGAGAGGGGGAACTAAGATCTGACTCAATCGATCTCACTATCGATCTCAGTCAACGGGACACCTCGGGACACCACGGGACACCCGTGTGTTGTTTCACACTGTATGGCCCCATGTTGCTGCCCAGAATACGAATGAAACACTGGGTGGTTCTGACACGGCTTTCGGGGTGACACGTGTCACCCGCGAGATGCTTCGCATTGTATGACCCCATGTTGGCGCCCAGAATACGAGTGGAACAATTGGTGATTCTCACGCGGTTCACGCGCGTAGCCGAATCGGAAAAAGTGGTCAAGTTCAAGCCCAGTCCCCCACGCGAGCCCCTGGCGTGCCTTGCGCGGCGCGGGCCCCTGGCGTTCCCTGGTTGTTCTCACACGGTCTTCGAGGTGGCACGTGTGACCCGCGTGTTGTTTCACATCGCATGGTCCCATGTTGGAATCAAGAATGCGATGGAACAATGTTGCCTCACACGGTCTTCGAGGTGGCACCTGTGACCCGTGTGCTGTTTCACATCGCATGGTCCCATGTTGGAATCAAGAATGCGATGGAACAATGTTGCCTCACACGGTCTTCGAGGTGACACGTGTGACCCGTGTGCTGTTTCACATTGCATGGTCCCATGTTGGAATCAAGAATGCGATGGAACAATGTTGCCTCACACGGTCTTCGAGGTGGCACGTGTGACCCGTGTGCTGTTTCACATCGCATGGTCCCATGTTGGAATCAAGAATGCGATGGAACAATGTTGCCTCACACGGTCTTCGAGGTGACACGTGTGACCCGTGTGCTGTTTCACATTGCATGGTCCCATGTTGGAATCAAGAATGCGATGGAACAATGTTGCCTCACACGGTCTTCGAGGTGACACGTGTGACCCGTGTGCTGTTTCACATTGCATGGTCCCATGTTGGAATCAAGAGTACGAGTGGAACAATTGGTTTTTATTACCCTGTCTTCGGGGTGACACGTGTCACCCGTGTGTTGTTTCACCCTGGATGGCTCTATGATGTTGCCAAGACTACGAATGAAACAATGGGTGATTCTCACACGGTTCTAGGGGTGACACGTGCCACCCGCGTGTTTCTTCACATTGTATGGCCCCATGTTGCCGCCCAGGATACGAACGAAACAATTGGTTTTCTCACGCGGTTTTCGGGGTGACACGTGTCACCCGCGTGTTTCATCACATTGCATGGCCCCATATTGGCGCCCCGGGATACGAGTGAAACAAATGTTTTTTTTCTCCCACGGCTTTCGGAGGAACACTTGTCACCCGCGTGTTGTTTCACATTGCATGGTCCCATGTTGCCGTCAGGAATACGAGTAGAACAATTGTTTTTTCTAACACGGTCGTCGGGGTGACACGTGTCACCCGTGTGTTGTTTCACATTGTATGGCCCCATGTTGGCGTCAAGAGTACGGGTGGAACACTTGTTTTTTTGTTCTGACACGGTCTTCGGGGTGACACGTGTCACCCGTGTGTTGTCTCACATTGTATGGCCCCATGTTGTTGCCCAGTCTACGAAAGAAACAATGAGTGGTTCTCTCACTGTTTTCGGGGTGACACGTGCCACCCGTGTGTTGTCTCACATTGTGTGGCTTCATGTTGGCGTCCAAAATACCTCCAAAATACGAGTGAAACAGTGGTCTTTCTCACACGGTTTTCGGGGTGACATGTGTCACCCGTGTATTGTTTCATTTTGTATGGTCACATATCGGCGTCAGGAATACGAATGGAACGATTAGATTGTCTCGCACGGTTTTCCGGGGTGATGCGTGTCACCCGTGTGTTGTTTCACAGTGTATGGCTCCATGCTTGCGTCCGCAATACGACAGGAACGATTAGATTGTCTCACGCGGTTTTCGGGGTGACGCACGTCACCCGTGTGATGTTTCACAGTGTATGGCTCCATGTTGGCGTCCAGGTGCGAGTGGAACAATTGGTGTTTCTTACACGGTTTTCGGGGTGACGCGTGCCACCCGTGTGTTGTTTCACATTGTATGGCACCATGCAGTCGCCCACCTTACGATTGAAACCATTGGTTTTGCTCACGCAGTTTTTGTGGTGACGCATGTCACCCGTGTGGTGTTTCACATTGTGTGGCACCATGTTGGCGCCAAGAACACGAGTGGAAAAATTGATTTGTCTCACAAGGCTTTCGGGGTGACAAGTGTCACCCGTGTGCTGTTTCACACTGTATGGCCCCACGTTGTCGCCCAGGGTACGACTGAAACAACGTGTGATTTTCACACGGCTTTCAGGGTGACATTGTCACCCGTGTGTTGATTCACGTTGTATGGCTCCATGCTTCCGCCCAGCATACGAATGAAACCGTTGGTTTTGCTCACGCGGTTTTCGGGGTGACACGTGTAACCCGTGTGTTGTCTCACATTGTATGGCCTCATGTTGGCGCCCAAAATACCAGTGAAACAGTGTTCTTTCTTACACGGTATTCGGGGTGACGCGTGTCACCCGTGTGTTGTTTCACATTGTTTGAACCCGTGTTGGCGTCCAGAATGCGACTGAAACAGTTGGTTGTGCTCGCGCGGTTTTCGGTGTGACACGTGACACCCGTGTGTTGTTTCGCATAGTATGGCCCCATGTTGGCGTCCAGGATACGAGTGAAACAATGGGTGATTCTCACGCGGTTCACGCGCGTAACCGAATCGGAAAGTGGTCAAGTTAAGGCCCAGTCCCCCACGCGAGCCCCTGGCGTTCCTTGCGCGGCGCGAGTGGGGGCTCACAGCATGAAATTCCATATCGTGAAACGAATCAATCCCCTTATCGCGCGTACGCGCGCGCTCTAGCGCGCGCGATACAAAAACCAAGAGCGAATACCCACCTTAATTTCGAAAACTGAATGGTGCAAAACCAGTTGTCTCACTTGTAGTATCCGAGCAGCTTTCTTTTCTTTTTTAACTCTCAGAGCAGTACTGCTAGTCCGTGGAAGCCGCCAACGTGACACGAAGCAGCTGGGGTGCTCGCCACGTTTCGAGGAGGAAGAGGACGAAGAGGAGAAACAGGAGGAGGAAAAGGAGGAGGAGGAGGAGGAGGAGGAGGAGGAGGAGGAGTTGGAGCGTGAGAGGAGGAGGACGGGGGGAGGAGAAGGAGGAGGAGGAGGAGGAGAAGAGGAAGCTGAGGAGGAGGAGGAGGAGGAGGAAGAGGAGGAGGAGGAGGAGGAGGGGACGAGGACGAGGAGACGAGGAGGGAGGAGGAGGAGGAGTTGGAGCATGAAAGGGAGGAGGACGGGAGTTCAGGAGAAGGGGGGGGGAGGGAGGGGGATGGAGGAGGAGGAGGAGGAGGAGGAGCAGGAGGAGGAGGAGGATGAGGAGGAGGGGGAGGGGGAAGGGGGAGGGAGACGAGGGAGCTGGGGGCAGGAGGAGGAGGAGGGAGGGGGAGGGATGAAGCTAGAGAAGGAAGATGAATGGATGAGGGCTGCCTGACAACGGTACTGCCGCCCCGGACACGCTTCGCGTGCGCGTCGGCCGCTCGGGCGCGCTCCGCCTCCCGAGATCACCTCTGGCGGGGAGAGAAAAAGCTCCGGGTGCCCGATCGATCCTCGATCCTCGGTCCTGTGGCCATCGATCCTCGATCATTCTTTCTCGTGAAGAGGCCGCTGTCGGCTCTGGGCCGTGTCGGCTCCGGCCCGCTTCTGCTCCATCGGTCCGTTTCGGCGTCGGCCCGCTTAGCCAGCGGCCCGTTTCGTCCCGAAACGGGCCGAGGGCGAAACGGGTCGAGGCCGAAACGGGCTGAAACTAACACGGGCCGAAAAAGGCCTGAAGCCGAATGGGGCCCTTGTCCTCCGGATTGGCTCAGGGGGGCGCCGCATCGGCTCCGAATCGCCCGTTCATTGCCGATGGGGGCCTGATACTTTGCCCCGCCTAGGACCGAGCGGGTTCGATATTTGGGATTTACTGCCGATACATCGGCGATGTACCGCCGATTCAAGCTCGATGCTCCCCCCTCCTGAGCTGGTTTCCACCTCACGTTGCCTCGCACTTCTCCTCGTCCTCGTCCCCGCGGTGGTCAATGTGTGTGTGTGGTGTGTGTGTGTGTGTGCGTGTGTGCCCGCTTGCCTGCACGCCCTGGGTTCATCGCCCGCCTACCAAACTGGGCGTTACCCTGAACGCCTCCTTGCCCAGCGCAGCAACAAACTCGCGGTGCCGTGTGGAATTCGCATTTGTGTGCGGCCGATTCCCGCTCTCGCTGCGATGACGCCACCTGGTCAGAGGAGGAGCAAGTGTGTGTAATTGTGTGTTCATGCGTATGTGTGTGTGTGCGTGAATGGCTGGTGCTTGTGTGTGTGTGGGTTGGTGGGTGTGCGTGTGTGCGGGTGTGTTTGGTTGTGTGTGTGTTTTGTTGGCGTGTCGGCTTGTCTGATGGGGTGGTCATGATGAGAAGGAACTCGAGGAGGGCAATGACGGCGAGAGGCATGAAGGTGGAGCACCAGCGCGAGGAACGCATTTACTCACAAATGTGCCGCCGCCAGCCGAAGGGGACGTCCAAGCGCGACTCGAAGGGCGACGGCAGAGGAGCGCCCATTGGCCGGGCCCCGAAGGGCGACGGAGGCCACTGACCCTCGCCTCCCACGGGGGCACCCTGGCAGCCGGGGGCGCCTCCGAGGCGCATTTCCGAAAGGCTGCGAGGGCGAGGAGGAAGGCGCTGGATGCCGACTGGCAGCGAGGAGCACGCTGGCGGCAAGGAGGCCTCCGAGTCAGCATCCCCGCCGCCCTCTCGACTTCGGGTCGCGAGGAGCGTGGCCTTCCCGGAGATTGCCGAAGTAGGGCGCCTACTGGGCGACGGACGACCCGCGCCGGCTGTTCTTCTCGCGCCCTGGCCAGGCGTATGCAGCTGCTCCGCGTCAGTGCGCATCGGGCAGAGAGAGTCGCGTCGCCGCTCGGTGCATCTACGCTGGGGGTGAAATGCGGCAGGCAGGCCGCCCCGTTGAGCGAAGGGATCTGCGAGGAATAGACGGAGCGGCAGGACGGGCCGAATTGCGCGCCATTGGGATGGCCTAGAAGTTCGCCGATGCTCGCTGGCCGACTACGGCGACGGGCGCGCGGGCCATCGGCGAGTTGCTCAATCTTGGCGAGATAACCTACTCGGGTGCTCTCGAACGCCAGATTCACACCCTTCATCGCGAACATAATCGATGAGGTCACCGCCGAGAGAGTTGCGGACATGCTAGCGGCCCTTCCGGAACCCGAGGCACAGTTCCACGCCGGCGAGGGCCGCGCGGTGGAGTGGCTCGGGAAGAGCGCGCAGCAGCTCCGCGAGCTCGAGGAGCACTTCGGCTTCTTCGGCGGCGCTCAGGAAGAAGGGCCCGCTACCTCCGCCGCCTCGACTTGCCCCCGCGGCCGTGGGCCATCGCGCGCCAGGCCGACGTCGAAGCCATCGATGGCGCGGGCGCGACCTGTAAGAAGAGCGCCGAGAAGCTCGGGAAGTTGATCATGGCCGCCCCCGCCAACTGCGCGTGGTGCGACGTGAAGGCGCAGGAGAACCATGGTCTTGGGAGGCGGCGGACCGTTGTCCCTCGTGCGCGTGCTAGAGGGATCGCTTTATTTTTCCAGTTGTGACCAGTCCAATACATTCATTTTCTTTAATCTCGATGCCCTCGCGGCGGCGGCCGTGGATGGCCGCGCCGGGGCTGCCGGCTGCGCTCGCGCGCGAGGTGCTTCCCCGCGAGCTGCGAGATTTTCCAGACTACGAGATAGCGTTTCCATGCTTTCAGCGGCCACCTATGGGAAATTCTCTCTCTGCCCACATTCTGATGGCCATCGACGCGAGGGGCCCAGGCGAGACGCCGAGGTGCAACTTGAGTGCGCTGGGGGGGGGGGGGGGGCGGGCTCGCTTATCCCTTTGGCGCCGGCATCGTGGACGAGGCGCTCGCGTGCGATCGCGCGCGCGTCGACCTCCAGAAGGTCCGTCGGAGCGCCGACCGCTACGAGGCAGGGCTCTTAGACGCTGTTTTCTGCGAGCATGCGCGGGCCTGGAGAGCTCCGCGCAGCGCGCCGCGGCGGCCATCCACGTCGTCGCCCGGACTCGCCGACGCGCGGGCGCGCAGGGGCACGCCGAGGCGTTCTGCAGGGAATGCGGGGTCCTGCTGTTTTTGTTTTATGTGTGCGCGTGCGTTTCCTCTTTTTCAGCGCGGGCCTGGCCTTCGACGCGCGCTGGGACTTCGGCGGCCCGCGCGCCGTCTCGGCCTTGCTGGAGCTGGCCTGGGGGGGTCTCATCGACGCGGCGCTGGGCGCGCCCTGCGCTGCATGGGGCCGACTACGACGCCGACCAGGGGCCGCTCCTCCCGCGCGACGGCGCGACCTGCTCCTGGGGCCGCCCGCGCTGAGAGGATCCGGGAGGGCTCGCGTCCACGAGGCCAACGCATTGTTTTTTTAGGTTCCTTGGCCTGCGCGAGGCCGCGCTCTCGCGAGGTCGCGCCTTCTTGGTTGAGCGCCCGGCTGACCCTGGAATTTTCCCGTTTCATTCCGTTTTTGCTTTGGATGGGTCAGGGGGTCGGCCCGCCGAGCCGATGGCTGCGCTGCAGTTCTAGATCAGTGCATGCACGGGGGGTGCAGCCCGAAAACCTACGGGTATCCTCTCCAATCTCCTCGGTCTGGGAGAAGGTCTGGCTCTGCTGCGCTGCAATGGGGCGCGCGCGCGATTCGACTTTAGGAAGGAAGGCTCGAGGCGTGTGCTCATCTCGCCGCTTGCAAAGCTACCCGTCGGGACTGCGCTGCTTCTGTGGATGGTGCATCTCCCAGACGTCGGTGCAAATGCGCGAGGGGCCTGGTGGCCCTGGGGATTGGCGCCGCCTTGCATCGGCACGCCCTCGCACGAGCCTGCGGAGCCGAGAAGCAGAACGCCCCCCAGGAGGGGGGTTCGCGCTGCTGAACGAAAAAACCGCAGGGGTGGCAAGTGCGCGCTCGGGGCAGACGACGCACGGCCTACATCCTGCGCGCGCGCACGACGGCTTGCGGACGACGGCAGGCGCGCGGGGCCGCCCTGCCCGCCTGAGCGCAACGAGCTAATTGTGGCAGTGGCCGGCGACTGGGAGGCGGAGGGCTTAGCCCTAGTCGCCGAGCGGGTCGAGGCGGCCGACGACCTCAAGGCCGCGGGCTACCAAGCGCGGCGCCGCCCGCCGGCCCTCCGCTTCGACCCCCACAAGGGCTGGCTGCTCAGTGAGAGGTACCCGCGGCTCCTCCAGGTCCCACGGATAAGCGTGGAGCTACTCCGCGCGGCGGTGGGGGCCTGGCTGTGGGGCGCCTTGCCCCGCCGCGAGGTGCCGGCGATCCTGCGCGCGCCCTCTTCCCCATGATGGGCCAGCGCGCCAACCGGATAGTGGCGCGGTGGCCTTCGGTTAGACGGGGGCCCAGGACCGCGTCGCACCTCGCCCTGGCGATAGAGCGCAAGCTGAACCAGCCAGCAGCGCCCTGCGTTTGCGCGACCGACGCCGAGTGGAAGGACGACGAGGACTTCGGCGGCTAAGGTCCGACGAAATGGAGGCGCTGGCGGCGGCGGGGGCGCGCCCGGGCGGCCAGGCTCGACGGCCGCGTGGGCCGCCTCAACAGGGCTGACCGCGAGATCGCCAACGGGGCCGCGGTCTGCCGCGCCCCGCGGAGCTCGCTGGAGAAGCCGCGGCAGGACTGGACTGCGCGGGGGGCGGGGCGCTGGAGGCGCCCTGACCGCGTCGCGCTGGGCGGGGGGCCCGCGGCCGTCAAGCTGCTGGCCGCGCTCAGCCGCGCCCCGGGGGCGCGCGGCTACTTGGTCGCGAGCCTGGAGGACAACGAGGGCCTCTCGGCGGGCCGTAGCAAAGGGCCGCTCGGCGGCAGTGGGCCTCGACCTGCTGCTCCGACTCCGCGCGGGGCTGCGTTTGGCATCTGGAATCCTCTTCGCGCTGCCCTCGGTAGATGCCGAGATGCCGAGCACCGGGCAGCTGATTGGAAGAGGCGGCGAGGACCTCGACGCCTGGGCCGCCGCCAGATCGAGCGGGTCCAGCCCCGGACTATGAAGACGCATCGCTGCGAGGCCCGCGGCCTCTCGTCGCGGGCGCTCGGGAACCCCCTCAACCCAGTCGGCGCAGATCAGCGGGGCGACGCGCTGGTGAAGTACAAGAATGCTTGTGAATTTCGCTCTCGCCGTCCAAGTTTTGTAACCCACTGGCGGCGGTGGAATTTTTCCCACGAGTGAAGGTCGATCTGAAGTGGGCCCATGCAGTGCTACGCGGCTGGGAGAAGCCACTCTATCAAGCACGCCATCCCGCTCGGGAAGGGGCCGGGCAAGCTGCTCAGCGTCTACTTGGCGCCCGCAGGGCGTGTGGGGCTCGGCCTAGGCCTGGCGCTACAGTGTCATGCGGGTCTCTTACCGTCCGAGATGAGTGGCCTTGGACCCCCAGCATGCATCCTTTCTTCATATTCCGGGTTGCGTGGGCGAATCAGTCGTCTTCGCTTGCGGGGTCCGCTTCGGGACGAAAGCTCGGCGGCCCCAAGTGGACATGCTCCCGGGGCGCCACGCGGACATCATCGAGGCTCTGTTCAGTTGTGCTCATCAGACCCCCCACGATCAGCCTATTTTCCCATACAACATTACCTATTACCACGCTCTGCTCAAGCCAGCCGAAGCTACTTTGGGCTTGAGCGTGGGCTGGGGCCCACGCAGCCCCGGCGCGGGCAGGGCGACCGACTCCCGCGCTGAAGGGGCCCTTTTCACCGAGATCCGCGAGGGCGGCCGCCGGGTGAGCGACCCGACCCCCGCGTTTACCTTGACGCGCAGTCGGCCAGCGCGGCACTCGCCGAGCTGCGCGCGGCCGGTCGTGAGAAGCTGCTGCGCTAGGCAAGCGCGGGCTGGCGTCGCAACGCACGACCTGAGCTGCTTGGGGCGCCGTTCTGCAGATGGCGCCGCAGGAGGGCGGCACTTTCGCGGGCGGCGTCTGCGCGCCCCCGGCCTCGGCGACGGCATTGTCGCTTGGCCGAGGCAGGGCCTCGCGGGCGGCTTCGCCAGGGGCGACGCCGCCGCCGAAGTTTCCAGGAGCTGTGATGCCGAAGCCCCGCTGACCAGCGTCGACGCTACCAGCTGGCTTGACGCTCCCTGGTTCCCGGTCAATCGCGAGGTCCCCCTTCGCCGTCTCGCCTGTCCCCTCGTCGCGGGGAGCTCCAGCGGTGCGCGGTCCGCTTGCAGTTGGAGCGAGCGAGCCAGGCGTGGCCTTCCAGCCAGGGCCGCCAGCGGGCGCCCAGCCGAGACGGCCCCGTTCATACGCGGTGCCCTGGTGCAAGTGGCTGGGCCACGTGGGCCGCGCCTGGTGGCTGTCGCCCGTGGCGGACCAGCCCTCATTCGTTCCCACCCGCCCTGGCCAAGGGCTCCGGGGCCGTCATCAGCCTTTTTCCGAGGACTTGTTGGAAGCAGGAGGCGTCTTCACCAGAGCGGCCTCCAACGTTGCCACCCTGGTGACTGATGTGGCGGTGTCGTCCGGGCGTGGCTCTTTGTCGGCGATCGAGGAGACCTGGGAAGGCGTCGACCTACTCGACGCGACGGTCCAGGCTACTGGGGGCTGTTTCGTGACGCCACGCGGCAACTACGACCCGAGCCAACACGGCCCTCCCAGCACAGCGCTGAGTAGGCTGCCTCCAAAGCGTGCTTCTAACGTTTGGCAGGTCCCACGCCGAGTCGAGACCAGCATGCCAGTCATCGCGAAGACTGAAGACGTACGATGTCGGTGTCCGCTTCACTTGGTAGGTATATGTTTTTCCAGTTTGGGCAAATCCGCTATGGGAATGTATTGGCTGTGATGTGACGTCCCAACTTGCTAAGGTTGGATCTCGTGTGCATGCCAACGTTGAGGCCACCATTGGCCTGTGTTGACTGCGTGCTTCCCTCCACGCGGACGACGTGCCCGATGGACTGCAACCTCCCTTCTGGTTCAAGATGATCCGTCCAATCAAGAAGAGATGGAAGTTTGCGCAAATCGCAGGCGGGAGTGGTCTGTGATGCGCGAGTTGGCTTATGATGCTCACGGGCGGAGTTGGGTCCTCAAGTGGTGGAGTGCTTCAGCTACATAGCAGCCCGGGAGCTCACGAGCGTGCGTGCAACATTTTGTTGTGTGAAGTGGCCGACGGTGTGGCTCGCGAGCCGTCGGCGGATGTGTTGTCAGAAATCAAGAGTTGGCTGAGGCCCGCATCCTGATGCCCAGCGATCGTCTCATCACCGTCCAGGCTTCGCTCATCTTCCCATGGGCTTCGCCCCATTGTACGTCCAGCAAGGCCGGCGGCTGCGGGCGGGTGGGCTGGACGCACCCGGACCAGAACACGTTCAACACACATGGATGAATAATGAGAGCAGTGAATGTTACTTAATGTGGAAGTGATGATATCCTTGCCCATGTCCTTAGCGTGTTCATGCCCCCCCCGAATGCACGGATGATTTCGCAGTCTCGAGGAGTGGTTCTCGTGCATCTCCTCACCCTTTTGCTAAGGATAGGCGCCCGGGATCTCATAAGCGCGCGTGGAAAAAATGTTTGAAGTGGCCGACGGTGTGGCTCGCGAGCCATCGGCGGATGTGTTGTCAGAATTTAAGAGGTGGCTGAGGCTCGCATCTTGTTGCTAAGCGATCGTCCCATCACCGTCCAGGCTTCGCTCATCTTCCCATGGGCTTCGCCCTATTGCACGTCCAGCAAGGCCGTGGGGGGTCGGCTGGACGCACCCGGATCAGGACACGTTCAACACACACTATGACGATTCTGATTATGATGATCATGGTGGTGGTGGTGTTGATGGTGATGATGATGTTGCTAATGATGATGATGATGATGATGTTGACGATGATGATGACCATGCTGATAATAATGATAATGGCGATACTGATGATGATGATGAGGATAATGATGATGATGATGATGATGGTGATGATGATGATGGTGATGACGATGGTGATGGTGATCATGATGATGATGTGCATGGTGATGTTAATGAAAGGGGAGGATGAGGATGAGGATGACGATGGTACAAAAGGGGCTGGGACACAATGGGGCGATGAGGATCCGGACGAGGATGCACGCCCTCTGCGACTCTGGGCAGGAGGGGGCGAAACGAGAATGATGAGGGGGCGTGAAAAGAGAAGGAGGATCAGGATGGGGAGGTGAGAACTGAGAGGAGGAGGAGGAGGAGAAGGTGGAGGAGGAGGAGGAGAAAGAGGAGGGGGAGGAGAAAGAGGAGGAGGAGGAGGAGGAGGAGAAGGAGGAGGATGCCCATGAGAAAGCAAGTGATGATTAGGAGGAAGAAACGTGCACGATAATCATACAATGGTCAGGGACAGGAGCTTCAGAATGAGAAAGACGAAGAGGATGATGATGATGATGATGATGATGATGATGATGATGGTGGTGATGATGAGATGATGAGGAGGAGGAGGAGGAGCAGGAGGAGGGGGAGCGGCAGCTGTAGCAGCAACACCAGGAGGAAGGAAGTGGAGGAGAAGGAGGAACACCAGGAGGAGGAAGGGGCCTGCTCCTCAACTTCCCAACCTCGCTCAAGGGCGGCCACAGAGGGCCAGGTTGGGCGCGCGCCCCATCTCCAGCACGGCCCTTTGCAGTTGGCCTCCACTCGCCGTCCTTGCGCGATGGCAGGGCAGTGGCGCTGGAATGCCAGCACATGGCGCTGGGAGAAGAAGGGCAAGCAGCAACAGCAGAGCAGGGCGTACGTCGTCTGCGAAGCGTGTGCTCGCTGGAAGTGGACGGATCGCCTCAAGAAGGATCCGCTTTGCGTCTGTGGCCAGGTTCTTGGCCATGACCCTGCTGCTGCTCCTGATACCACACAACAGAAGTATACCATTGATGACTTCGTCAAGTTGCTCCAGGAACGGGGAGGTGAGTTTGCTCTCCCGACGGTTGCCACCCGCATCAAGGAGACCGTCGCCGTCAACGCCGCCAACGGGCCCTCCCAGAAGTCCCTCAGCGAGTCCTTCAAGCTGCGTCAGGAAGCAGTGGAGAGGGCCTCGAAGCACAAGGATGCTGCAGATGAACGCGTTCAGCATCTTCGTGAACAACTTGACGAAGCCGTCCAAGCTCAGACGGCTGCTGCCACGGCCCACGAAGAGGCCAAGGCAGCAGCAGCGGCCGCGGGCCGCGCCTATGCAGCCTACGTGGGTGAAGGAGGCCCAGGTGCTGCAGCAGATGATGACAAGTCGATGGCCAGCGAGGGCTCCAACCTCAGCGACCTCGACGACCTGGACGAGGGCGACTACGAGGTCATGCGCCAGGCCGCTCAGGCCAAGCCGAAGCTCCAGCGCCTGTTCGCCAAGGTCGAGGAGCGCGCCAGGAAGAAGGCTCGCCGCGGCGCCAGGGCAGGTAACGGCGAAACCGGTCCCGTCACGGCGCCAGGGCAGCCAGCCGGGGGCGGGGCCTTCTCGCTCGCCGCCTCAGGCGCCAGCGGGCATGCGGCCTGGCAGCCCATGGCGGCGGCTATGGCGGCGGAGGTCCACGCGAACGCGCGTGCAGCCGCCCACCAGGCCGAGGGTGCCCATGCAAGTGTCGCCCCGCAGGCAGGCCCAGGGACAACGGGGGGGTAGCATTACCCTCTATCTTGCCAATATCACAACATGGAGTGAGAAGGCTGACAAGTTTTGCTTCGACCAGAAGCTACCATACGACTTTCTGCTTTTGACTGAGGTTCACAAGTCTGCAGGGGACTTGAGGCCACTCAGAAAGAAGTTTCGGAAAGCATCCTGGTCGACCTACGTTTGTCCAGCCTCCCCGACAGCTGAAGGGGGTACACATGGGGGTGTACTTCTTGCAGCACAAACTAGATACCATACACACTCCAGATTCATGGGGGCCAAGGGGCACAAGAAGCCGATTGTCGAGGGGACTCAATGGGCTAGCTGTGTCTTGAGGTTATCCAAAGTAGATATTCTACTCATCGGGGTCTACCTCTGGGACTCCATAGGGTACAAGCAGGCCAATAGGGATATTCTGTGGGAGATTATCGCCTTCATTCGGGTCATGCGCATGCCTTACATACTAGGAGGTGATTTCAACATGGACCCATCTGTCATAGAGGGGGCCAACATCCTTGAGTACATGAATGGCACGATCATCGCGCCCGACATTCCCTATACCAATGCGGTGACCAAAACCATGATAGATTATTTTATTGTTGATGATCGTTTGGCTACGAGCATCACCGTCAAGGGGCGCCTGAAGGGCCCTTGGAGCCCACATTACGGGTTGACCATGACGATGGAGGCTGAGGTTTTCACCAAGCAGATATGGGCCCTTGGGCGGCCAGCCCCTCTCCCACGGGCCCTGGGACCAGCACGGCCGTGGGCGGGCTACTTCGGGAAGGCTTTCCTCCAGGTCCAGGGGCCCCAGTATGCGCAGTATCCAACGTGTTTTGGGCACCACGGTGCGATGCTCACGCAGTCCTTTGCCGTTCTCGGTAGGGCAGTAGAGATCCAGCAGCGAGACATCGCAGTTTCCGACATCGAGTGCCAGGCAGGGCTTGTGCCGCGCTTCGCCTGGAAGCCGCTCCTGCCGCCAGCGCCCAAGGAGGGCCGCGCGAAGTCGGCCGCCAGCCAGTGGGCCACGCTCGGCATCCGCGCGAAGGAACGGGACCAAGCTAGAGCTGACTACGAACACTTTCAGAGGCTGCAGGAGTTCTTGAGGCACTTCTTTGACAAGATCCCCCATCCTGAACTTTCTCCAGAGGATTCTTGGGCTCTTGAGGCTTATCTTGGGGGTTATTCCGACAAGGACACACAGGCTAAGGGGTTGGAGATCATTGATCGGGTCCAGCACAAGTTCCACCTTTCTGAGTTGACAGAGTCTAAGGAGGGGTTCAAAAACTTTGTCCTGGAATCGCTAAAGAAGGGAGGAGGGGCCGCTCATGCAATCACCCGTGCCCCTGGAGCCCACCCAGAACCACTTGAGGACCTTGAAGGCCCAGACGGGGAGATCATCACCGACCCCTACCAAGTCATGAATAAGAAACTTGAATACTGGATGAAGAAGTGGGACCCGAAAGACAAAAAACACCCTGCCCCGTTCGAGCCACTTTGGGTCCGGAAGGTCCGTCTGCAAGCCATTGAGGATTGGCAGTTAGACTACCGCGACTGGGAGACCAGCGATATCTTTAATGTCGTGGCCCTCTACAAGCCCTCCGCAGCTCCAGGAGGCGACGGATGGTCAGTCCGCGATTTCCTCTGCCTGCAGGACGAGGGCCGCCAGGATTTCACACTTTTAATCAACCAGATCTGTCGGCGACAGCAACTTCCCCTCCAGGTCCTACTCAACCTCATCTTCCTCCAGCCTAAAAATGCAGAATGTGACCGACCCCTGACCCTTACGATTGGATTGTATCGGGTGCTTTGCAAGCTTTTCAGGACGGAACTTTCCTCGTGGGACCAGGACTCCGCGGGCTTCTGGGACCAGGCGCTCAAGGGGAACGATGCACTCAGGGCCGCAGTTTTATCAGAAGTAGCAGCAGAGATAGCATCAGCAGCAGGTATATCTATGGTAGAAGCTCTCCTCGACTTAGAAAAGTTCTTTGACTCAGTGGAACTTGAGTGGATGGTCCACTCGGCACTTCGCCACAATTATCCGACCCCCCCGCTGGCCTTGGCGCTCATGGTCCATCGGTGTACTAGGGTCCTCACGTCGGCGATCGGATGTTCAGATTTTGCAGTGCCTGACAAGTCCACGCTGCAGGGCTGCGGGCAAAGTTGCTCTATGGCACGCGCATTTCTGTACCACGTGTTAGATAAGTTCCATCGGGATTATATGCCGCTCAGTTTCCGCACGTGGGTGGACGACCTCCGAGTGCGCATGTGGGCATCATCAGAGCATATATTGCGACTGCTCCCTGCTGCCATTGTCTCGTTGGGGCAGGACCTCGCACGGCAAGGGTGCAGGCTTTCGCCCAAGAGTTGTTTGATGGCCTCCAGTTCGACTTTGGCCACCGGCGTCGCCCAGCGTCTTGAGAATGCAGGGGCGGCCATTTCAGTGCAGCGCCAAGGCAGGGATCTTGGAGTTGATGCCACACTAGGACGACAACGTAGACTTAAAGTTCGTAAAGCTAGACAAGCAGCAGGATATACCCGTCTTGGGAAGATTCGAAGGCTCACTAAGAAGATTAAGAAGGCCCGTAGTCTGGTCAGTACTGGGGCCCAACCTCAACTTGTCTGGGGATTCCAGGGACAAGGGGTGGCTCCCACGGCTCTCAGGACCCTCAGAGGCAAACTCGCTACTACCATGGGGATTGTTTGTAAGTCGGGGTGTACTACGACTGCGTACGCTTTATCACCTAAGGGGCATCTGGTCACGGATCCAGGCTACTATATTCCCTTGGGGTGCTTGCAGCTTTGGTTTTCCATCTTGAATCAGGAGGAACATTTACACGTTGGGGTTGAACGAACGTGGCCCAAGACCCTTGCTCGACTCCAGGGGCCAGGTAGGTGGAACAAGGTGTATAGCCTCATGTCGTCCGTGCTGGCCTACCTCTTAGACTTCCGCTGGGAGGTTTCGCATCCATGGAGGTGGACCAGCCCGTGCGGCCAACAGTACCACATCAAGCCAGGTAACGGCGAAACCGGTCCCGTCACGGGCGACCAGTCCGCTGTCATAGATATCTTCACCGCGTGCATCACCCAGAAGTACTGGGGGCAGGCGGCCGAATACTACTGTGGGGGAGGAGGAGATGCAGGAGTGGATGTACACCAGTTTCGACAGCACGTAGGAGGATGGAGGAGGAGTTCGAAACACCTGCTTACTGCTGCTTATTCTGTTGCCAAGGGTTGCATCTGGCATGGAGCCAGAAGGTTTAAAGCAGGCATGGCAGGCCCTCCAGGCTGCTGGAGATGTGGGGCCCCGTGTGAAGATGCCTTTCACGCCTATTGGAATTGCCCTGCCCTCATTTCCCTGGGACATGAGCATGATGAGATCCGTGACTCGCAACACCTCCTCCCCAAAGCTCGGGCTGAACGAAACATATTCCCGATCAAATGGTTCCGAGGACTCCAGCCGCAGGAGCAGACGGTCGGTTTTCTAGCCTCCAGACCTAGGAACAGCCAGGTGTACGGGACGGGCTGCCTTCGCACGGGCCGCTTCAGTTTCACCGAGACCAGGCTTGTGGGCACGGACGGGTCAGGTGGAAAGTTCTCTGCTGACCCCCGCCTTCGACGAGTAGGATGGGGACTTGTTCTCATGGGACGTGATAACTGGGCCCAGGGAACCCTATATGGTCTTGCCGCAGGAGCCCAAACTATCAACCGAGGTGAACTTACTGCTGCCATATATGCCTTGGCCCTTGAAGGGCCCATCGTCATCGTTACCGACAGTGGCTATCTCATGAAAGGCGTCCGCAGGGGTGAGCAGTGGAAACATAAAAGTAACACCGACTTGTGGCTTCTCTTTTGGCAGGCCTATAATGACAGGACCCATCACGTCGCCTTTAAGAAGACCAAGGCGCACGCCACGTTGAGCGACATCAGCGATGGCACCGTGCGCCCCGATTTTTACATTGCCAACGCCGCCGCCGACGCCGTTGCGCGCAGAGCGGCCGAGTTTTTCGGATTCGCGGAGGAGGAGGTTTTGGAGGTCCAGGCCAGGGATAAGGAGATGCAGCTGATCAGATCCCGTCTTGCATGCATCCAAGATCTTAACTGGAAATACGGCCCCAATCTAAAGCAGCAGAAGGTCCCGAAAAGTGCCAAAACCCGACGGCTTCGAGAAGCCGAGATGAGCCCGCACTGTATCATCAAAGGGGGGGGTACCACAAGTTGTACCCGCTGTGCTGCTTTTTCTGTCACGCCTTCTCCAGGATTGGTTTCGCAGGTGTGCTTACCCAGGAAATATATATTTGAAGTCCACCCCTCCCACCACCCCAACATTTGTATGGTAAAAGGGGTGGTGTTCTGTTCCAAGTGTGGGGGGTGGGCAGCCTCTCGAGCCACCAAACTTTCAGGTCCTTGCGAAAAGCCAACAAGTACGGGGATCAAAGCGTCTCGTCGGTTGTTGCAGGGACAGAAGCCTAAAGGGCTTCTCGAATGGCCCGTGGGACAACTTGCCCATTTAAGAACGCAGGTTGCGACCCGCTGTGGCCTTCCACGAGAGAAGATAATCTCGTGAGTCATTTTCAGAAGGGCCCTGGCGCGCAGGGAGCCCACCTTCTAGTGCAGGTCAATAGGTCAATAGGAGGATGAGGACGACGACGACGACGATGACGAGAAATCTGCGGTCGGGACGACGATGACGCGAGGATGGCAGTATTGCCCGTGCGCACCTACCCCCCTCCTGGCCCCCGCTGGCTGCGACGGCGCCGTGGACCTCGTCCTCAGCCTGCCCGCTCCCGCCGCGCCCCTCCTCCTCCTCCACCTTCTCCTTCTCCTGTTCCCCGTCCTCCCGTTCATGACGAGGAAGGAGGTGACAACACCCGCAAGGAAGGAACAGTAGGAGGACGAGGAGGAGTAGGAGACCCAGTTGGCCCAAGACACCTTCCCTCCATGTTGCCTCTGCATACGGTTGGGTAGCCACGTTTCGCGTGTCAAAGTCGGCCAGTTTGGTACACGTTGAGCGCAGCAGTGCTTAGTTTGTCCTGACGCTTAGCATGTCAAGTCCACCCGCTTACCGCGTACCAAATCAGCCCGTGTCCGAAACCCTTGGCCATCCGGAGCGATGTGCTTAACGCGTACCAAGTTGGCCCCTTGATCCCCTTCCCTCCCCTCCCCTCCTCCTCCTCCTCCTCCTCCTCCTCCTCCTCCTCCTCCTCATCATCATCATCATCATCATTATCATAATCATCGAAGCTGGGCGTGTGCCCGCAGTGACGGCATGCGCAAAGCGAGCGCATGCAGCAATTCTAGCGCAGCATTCAGCAGGGGATTCGGTCCTCTGGGCCACTCGCCCTCATGGGTTCTGGCTAACACTTACACACATTGGAATACTTTAAATTCAAAGCTTGCCATTCGTGAGGGGAGTCATTTGTGGTATTCCCACCCATGGCGCGCGTTTCTCCATCCAAGCCCAGTCACGACGGTTCGAGACGAGTCCGACAACTAGGTACCCACATAGGAACATTGGGCAGCAAGGCTTTTCCTCTTCCGCGCGAACGTGCGCCAATTGCGCTATCGTCTTCGCAGTTGCCGCATGCTGCAGCCCCGCAGCGGTGCTATCCACGCTGGTGACGCACCAACGAGAGAGAGAGAGAGAGAGACAAAGGGATAAAGGACAATACAACAACATCATCATCATCATCATCATCATCATCATCATCATCATCATCATCATCATCATCATCATCCTGCTCCTCCTTCCCTCTTCCTGCTCTTCTCCCATTCGTCTCCATCCTCCTCATCCTTCCCCCTCTTTTCCTTCTTCGCCTCTTCCTGCGCATTTAGCTCGTCTACTCACCTTCCCCTCACGCTTCATGTTTTCGAAGTTCCTCGATGTTTCGTCGACCTTTGGTCTTCCACCGCGTCGGGCGGAATCATTTCAGAAGTCGCCAACAGGAGGAGGAGGAAGAGGAGGAGGAGGAGGAAGAGGAGGAGGAGGGGGGAGATGAGGGGGAGGAGGGGGGGCGGCCACTCCGCACGAAGACCATGTTTCTCACTTTTTGACCAAGCACAGAGTCGTTCAGGGGAGGGGGGGATAGGTAGGGAGGAGGGAGGGGTGACGAAAGTTGCTCTCGCACGGGAGTGCCTCGACCCGGGCGGGACCCGAGCCAAGCCACCACTGCACTTCACGCAGCCAGTCGCACCGCCTCCCCCGAAGGGGGACATGACTAGCTACATAGGTGGACGGACCAGCCTCACTACCCACGCCTCTGGCCGTCCGCACGAGAAGGAGGAGGAGGAGGAGGAGGAGGAGGAGGAGGAGGAGGAGGAGGAGGAGGAGGAGGAGGAGAGGGGGAACCTGGGGAGGATTGCCGTCCCCAGGTACAGGCCAAGCGCCCCCCCCTCCCATTGCCCTCCCCCTCCCTCCCCTTCCGACTGGGCCCGACGACTGCCGCCAGGGGCCGAACATCGGTTGTCGTTTTCGACTGGGGGACGGGGGGGCAAGGGAGGGGGCGCGGGCTGGATGGGGGGTGCCGCTCGCGCAGTGTGTACATTAGCGGCCCTAGGCAGGAGGAGGAGGAGGAGGAGGAGGAGGAGGAGGAGGAGGAGGAGCATTCTTGGGGCCCCAGCGTGAAGATCTAGACTGTAGATCTTCATCCTGGGCTCCTCCTGCAGCCCCCAGGGGCACTCTTTGAGCCCTCTGGGGGGCCTCTTGGAGCCGTCTTGGGACCCCAGCGTGACTGGGCTCCTCTTGGCGCCCCCCGAGGCACTCTTTGGACTCTCTGGGGGCCCTCATGGGGCCTGTTTCGGGGCCCCAGCGTGAAGCTCTTGCGTTTAGATCTTCACCCTGAGCTGTTCTTGGAGCCCTCAGAGGCCCTCTTCGGGCCCTCTCGGGGGTCCCCTTGGAGCCTGTACCCGCGCAGTTCGGTACGCCACGCATACGCTGTACGCCACTGGAGCGTTTAGCGTGTAACAAGTTGGCCCATGCATTCCTCCAGAAAAGTGTGTAGCCTGTCCCAAGTGGGCCCTGCCAGAGTAGAACAAACAGCTGACATTCAAAGCCCGGCCCGAAACAGTGCTGAGCGTGCGAAGGGCGCCGCCGCGGGGTGGTCACAAAATTTTGGCACACGCTAAACATGGCTACCCAACCGTAGGCCCCCCCTACAAGAAATTGATAGACAACAGTTTGAAACCGTGCCAACATACAGTTCTTGAGTTTTGAGGGCCGCGTGTGAACGTGACTGTTGCGCCCAGACAATCCTAAATCGTGAGAAGAGGCCGTTCTTGAGATTCCAGCACCGCGCGTAAAGTGGCTGCTGCGTCTTGGCAGTCTTAAGTCTTGCTGGAACGCCGTTCCTGGGACTTCAACCATTTGAACCTTTCAACTTGCTACAGCGTGCTACGACGAATTCACGCGGTGGTGAGGCGATAGTCACATCTTGAAAATGAACTGCCCGCCATTTTTGAAACCTGTGGTGAGCTGTTAAGACGACTGTGCGTGGCGCTAAGTTGACAACAGATCTTGAAAACAGCCCGCCCTCCATCCTTCAAGTTGTTACATACTTTTTGGACGAATGCGCGCAGCGCGAAGGCGAGATCCACATGTTGTAAACCACCCGTCCTCCATCCTTGATCCTTGAAGCTGTTATACCTGTCAAGCTTCATGGTCATAAATGATGGGAGATCACAGTCGAATGCCCATCCCGTCCTACCGACACGTCGAGGGGTGCGACAGGGAGGAGTCATGCATGATGAAAATGTAGCAATGAGGAAGAGTAGGAGGAGAAGGAGGATACTATGGAGGGGACGGAGCAGGAAGGGAGGAGGAGGAGCAGGAAGAGGAGGAGGATGAGGAAGAGGAGGAGGAGGAAGAGGAGGAGGAGGAGGAGGACAAGGAGGAGGGGAGAAGGATGAACATCGAGGAAGGATGGTGAAGAGTGGAGGGGGGAGGGAGGAGGGAAAAGGAGGAGGAGGAGGAGGAGGGCCAGGAGGAGGAGAAGGCCCCAGAGAAGGCGAGGAGGAGGAGACAGATACAGAGGTGCAGGAGGAGGAGAAGGAGTAGGAGGAAGGGGAAGCGGCGGAGGCAGAGGTGCAGGAGGAGAAGGAGGTGGCGGAGGAGGAGTTTCCTGCTCCTGTTCACTATTCCTCCTGTCTCCCTGCCTCCCGTGCCGCCTTTACTACCTCTCCCCCCCCTCCCCCCTCCTCCCTCTCCTGCCGCTTTCTCGCCCCCTGTTGCCTCCTCGAGCGCTCTCCGCCTCCACCTCCTCCCGCTCCCGCCCGCTGCGCCCCCGGCCTCCTGCCCCCCTGCCCTCCGAATTCCGTCCCCTCCTTCCCGCGGCTCTCCCCTGTCCGCTACCCATCGGTCGTTGAAAGTAGGTCCTTTTGGATTCCCAGATTCCAATCTACTTTCAGCGCCTTCCTACTTCAAGAGTCGAGTGGTTTTCCCTCTTCCTTCCTCTTCAGGAGGCGTTCGGACACCCGATCTATTTCCAGCGCCTTCCTACTTCATGTTTCTACCCACTTCTTCCGACCGATGGGTACTGCTGCGCCCCCTGCATCCGCCCCACCCTCCCGTCGGATCAGGGGCTCCCCGCTCGGGTGGTCCACGGATGTCTTCGGCCTCCTGCCCTCCTGCCCTCCGAATTCCGTCCCCTCGTTCCCGCGGCTCTCCCCCTGTCCGCTACTGCTGCGCCCCCGGCATCCGCCCCACCCTCCCGTCGGATCAGGGGCTCCCCGCTCGGGCGGTCAACGGATGTCTCAGCCTATTCAGCTTGCCTTTGAATTCCGTCCCCTCCTTCCCGCGGCTCTCCCCTGTCCGCTACTGCTGCGCCCCCTGCATCCGCCCCGCCCTCCCGTCGGATCAGGGGCTCCCCGCTCGGGCGGTCCACGGATGTCTCAGCATATACCCATCGGTCGTTGAAAGTAGGTATTTGTGGATTCCCAGATTCCAATCTACTTTCAGCGCCTTCCTACTTCAAGAGTCGAGTGGTTTTCCCTCTTCCCTCCTCTTCAGGAGGCGGGGCGGAAACCCAATCTATTTCCAACGCCTTCCTACTTCATGTTTCTACCTACTTCTTCCGACCGATGGGTACAGCTTGACCCCCTGGACCTCTCCGGGGGTGCGCTCTGGCCAGGGGTGCAAGGCGAGTCTGGCGCCGTGGCGACGAGGAGGCCAAGAGAAGGCCCCAAACCACCTAAACACTCGGACCCTCGAACCCGGATCCCCGCTGCGGTCTCCAGGTCTTCGAGTCCACCAGCGTGTTCCAGCGCCTCAAGGAGGGTGCGGCCGACTGGTCGAGCGCCTGAACGTCTGCATTCGGGGTGTAGGGGGGTTAGTTAGGGGAGAAGGGAGAGGGAAACCAGTGCGTACCCAAGACTGATCAACGATGTTGGAATCTACCCTCCCTTCAAGCTCCCTCTTCACAGGCCCCTACAAGGGTTCATTTCCACTGAGGAAACTGCCTCGTTGGGAGACAAAGCCGTTTGAAGACCCTGAAGCACGCCGAAACACCATTCTCGGGACTCCAACGCGCCACGGATCAACCTGATTGTTGCGTCTGACGGTTCTGAATCGCGCCAGAACGCCATTCCTGGGACTTCAACACCGCGAATCAACGTATATGTGGACCCTCATAATCTCAAACCCTTCCAAAACACAGTATCTGGTATGCTGACCATGAGAATCCGTGAAACTTTTGTAATGTTTTAGAACGACTGCGCGCGGCGCTAAGGCCAGAGCCACATTTTGAAAACGAGCCAACCTCAATTCGTGAAGCTGTGTAGCGAATGTGCGCGGCGCTAAGGCGAGAGCAACGAGCCGCCCTCAGTCCGTGATGCTCATGCAATATTAAAAATGAATGTGCGCGGCTCTAAGACGAGAGTCACATTTGAACACCGCCAGCCCTGAATCCGTGAAATTCCTGCAAATGATTAAGACGAGCGTGCGCGGCGCTGAGGCGAGAGCCACATTTTGGAAGCGACGCGCCCTCCATGTGTGAAGCTGCTGGCATTTCCAAAGCTTCAGGGTCATAACTGGTGAGGAAGTCTCAGGCGAAACGCCCAGCCCGCCCTTTCGACCGGCCTCGGGGTGCGACAGGGACGAATCATTTATAAGGACACGGAAGGGAGATGGAGAAGGACGAGGACGAGCATGAAGAGGAGGAGGAGGAGGAGGAGGAGGAGGAGGAGGAACAGCAGGAGCAGGAGCAGGAGCAGGAGCAGGAGCAGGAGTAGGAGCAGGAGCAGGAGCAGGAGGAGGCGGCGCAGGAGATGGAGGAGTAGGAGCAGGAGGAGGCGGGGGAGGACGAGGAGGTGGAGGAGCTGTAGGAGGAAGAGGAGCAGGAGGAGGAGGAGGATGAGGAGGTATTGGCGGGATGAGCTAGGATGAGGAAGTGAGGGAGGTGGAGGTGGAGGAAGAGCAGGTGGGGTGAGGAGGAGGAGGAGGAGGAAAGATGAGGAGAACACAATATGTCTCCCTATTTCTAGTGTTCCCAGATGGCGATGCATCGCCTCACATGGCTTCAAGAGAGGATGCTCCGTCCGACCAGGACTTCCATCCCGAAAGACCCACACCTGGGAGATTCGGAATGGTGGGAACCCTAGCCCGTGCGGAAGTTTTCTGGAACTGGGCCATCTGCTAACAGAGGTTAGATATGTTCCGAAGCTTGAGCCATCTGTATCGGAAGCGGGACGCTGCTACGAAACATGAGCCAGTGCCCCTTCAGCCAGCCGCCTTATCACCCGACGTTTGGTCCTATGGGGAGGATATGCCTCAGCCGGTGAGGCCAGCGGGCGATCCGCGACACGCTCCGAACGAGGTTCAGATCTTGAAACATCTTATGCCAGGTTGCCAGCCGAGAGCCTCGCCAGAGCAGCAGCGCAATGATCTGACTGTCAAGGATGTCAACGCGTGGCGAGGGGGGAAGCGCTGCCCAAGCAGCTCCTAACCTCGCGGTGAGCTGCTTGCGGAAGCAAGAGCGCCGTCAAAATCTCGCCCGGATTGCCAGGCCCCCTTTGCGTGCGGCAGAGATACAGACCCCTGCGGGGCCTACCACATGCAAAGACGAAGGAATTCATCCCCTATGCAGTGGACCGAGCTGTGCTAAAAGGTGTTTCTTTCCACGGCAGATGATCTATGCTTCGAGATTATGCCGTTGATAGGGGCAGCATTGATACGGGGGGTCAGGATGGGCCTGTCGTTTTTGTTCGCCGATCTCCCAAGCGCAGTCCTCATAGCCCCTCTAGTGCACACTATGTCTTCAAAATCTCCACGATCTTCGCACTTCTTACGGTTTGCGTTGGAACGGTAGCGTACGATGTGGCGCCGC